>WHPZ01566526.1:0-34209 GCA_016617965.1 Macrosiphum rosae
AATTTTTTGACCTAAAAAATTGAATTTAGAAGATATCACTGGGCTAGTCGAAAATTTGTTAGGTTTTTATAATAATAATTATTTTATATTTAAATAATAATTTGGCAACGTCGCATCTAATTTCCCGCGCAATCGTACGCTTTTGAATAGTCAAAAGCATGATTATTTGTTATTCCGGCACCGCGCGCAATCGTTTGCCTAAAAAGGTAAAACGCGCGCAATCGTACTCCACCGGTGAAAATATAAAAAAATACGGATGATGGCGGGTGTTCTAACACCCATATCATCCCCCCCCCCTAATACGCCCCTGATATTGACTACAATAATATATGTGAATAAAATAAAATTGCATCTTATCTACAAGAAAAAAAAAACTGCAATATTATTTTATTTTCAATAAACTTTATCAAGCGAGTTGGAAAGAAAATATAAAATGAAATTAAAGTTCGACGCAGATAATATATATATGTATATATTGTTTAATATAATAGAAACCAACCCCACAAACAAATTATTCATTTTGTGCTTTGAGATTAAATTTTAATAGCATTTTTTAAAAGGGTAATAGTGTAATACAACGTTGATTGAATTATCTCAGCTTATTATAGTATATTGAAGTCTTCAGACTCGTTCATTTTAACTTTGATAAATGTTTCATTCGAATATTATTGGCCGCAGTGGCGTAGCCAGAATTTTTTTCAGGGGGGAGGGCTGATCAACTTTTACTGAACTTTTTGAGCGACTATCATAGACCATAAAAATTATTTTTTAATTTTCTTGACATTTCGGGGGGGGGGCTGCAGCCCCTCAGCCCCCCCCCCATGGCTACGCCACTGATTGGCCGTCAGTTTTCCTACCTAACCTCTTTGACTATTATAATATAAGGTTCATTAGTTTTAAACTTAAAAGATATTATGATATTATACTACCTACCTATCTCAGATTATCCGTAATATTATGTTTGTTACCATCGCCTCATTTATTGCTGTGCATTGGTTTCACAGAGCTATTATAATAAATTACAATGGACCATTTTTTTTCTGATAGTTATTGTTATTCATGCACATTTTTCAACACATTATGATTATCGTCTTGCCAATCAAACCAGAATCTAGGAAGAAATATTAAACAGGAAAGTGAGTGTAAATTAAACTGATCAAAAATTCATAAAAAACTTGATATAATTTAAAATCAGCTAAAACATTAAATCGAGAAAAATGCTGCGTTTCCAACGTATTCTTTGTTTCCCCTATGATGGAATGTTCTTAGCTTATGAGAACAATACCAAAATTAAATTAACTCAGAAATCATTACGCTCTGTAGGCTATACAAATATACTGTACTATTTACTTATAGGTCTTCAAAAAATCGTTGGTTGGTACAAATTATTTTTACTATAACGTGGAATCGCCATGATTCTAAAAACGTGAAAAAAAAATAAAATAAAATGTGAGAAAATGAAAATCAACCCACTCTTGTTCCTGAGAAAAAGGAAGTGCTGTAAACGACATTTTCGTGGTGTGGATGAACATATTGATAGACCAAAAAAAAATGCACGGTGAAAAAGTTCAAACCCTTTGGGTTTTCGACTTGTGTAGTTGTGTGTTGTTTTTGTGGTTATGAAATACAAGAAAGATTATTTTTTTTGACGCCTAGTGATAAAGTAACCATTATAATCACAAAAATAAAAATTGGATAACTATCAATTCAGATTATTATAATAGAGGAAGAACCAACCTATAATATTAAGGTTAAGTGCAAGTCACTACAAGGTAAATTATCAACAACGATTGATCGTCGATGAAATGGTAAACAACAATGCGTACGTGCATACTGAATATTATTAGTGAAAATCTCACATGAGATCGAAATTGAAGTGGTGACTTAGTAGTTAGTGTATTGAATACGAAAAGTAATCGAAGGATTGTATAGTGATTAACAAATTCAACAAATGTTGAAATGCGTTAACAATTTATTAAATCACTTTAACGTGTAATAGTAAATAAAAGTTTTTATGTTTCATCTAAAATGCTCTCTTCTACAGATACAATTTATTAGTTAAAATCATTATTATAGAACACTAAGTATCGGTGTTGGGAGAAAAAAATTGTATCGTTATTATATAAATATACTGAGATAGGTACTTGACAACTAGGATACTTTGGTATCCAATAACAGGTCAAATCATTAACAAATATAAAATATTTACTATCCTTCTAGATTTATAAAAAAAATATATATTTAAACAATTATTAGTTGCATAAATTTTACGAAAAAATTAAAAATAAACCAAAATTGGTTTAACCTTTATATTATAATCAAGAAATAAGAAAGTTTATTTTATTTGTCACAAATAAAAAAAATGTAAGCATGTCAATATCATTGTAAATTTATTTGGTGTATTAGGTTTGAAATTATCACAGATAATTGAATTGATTTTAAAACAATAATTTAACCTAATTCATAAAATCTTTAGTGCTTATATTACAATATAATATATAGAGATTAAATTATGTAAATTATGAAATTTTGAATGTTTAGTTTGATTAAAAACATATTGATGAGGAAAACTATTTTTTAAATGTTTCTTTGTGAAAGTAGCAATGATATAGATTATAAAAACTAAAAAATTATTTGATGACTTTCTTCTGCAACCTGTATAAAGAAACAACAACTCATCAATCAAAAATTTAAAATAATTCAACATACAATTAGAGAAATGAAAATAAATAATCTTAACAATTAATGTATCAATGATAAGCGAATGATAAAGGTATATATTTTAAGTAATCTGATTTCTCTATTATTTATTTTTCTCTAATAAGTACCATATTTAAAAACAAAACAAACGTCTAGAGGTATATAATGGTGAAAATTCAATGAAATCAAAAGGTTAAACTTCAATGCAATTAAACTCGGCAATCAATTACCTCCAATTGTATGTAATATAAAAATTACATTTTACTGAAGACAATAAAAAAAACCTTTACGACTGCATTATAGCATTTTTTCCATTTGGCAACATCTACAAATGAGTACACATTACTATCCTTTTAGTTTATCCAGTAACTTTAAAACACGGCCAATGACGGTTTGTTATGAACTCAAGCCAAAGAACATTTTCCATATAATCAGCAAAATAAAAAAAAAGAATAAGAAATGTAGACTAACGAAGCAAATAAAAATACTGGAAGACATAAATAACGTTATTCGGAATTCCCCAAAGACACATCTACACCATCAAACGTCACTTGATGCTACCAATGATGGGAGCTACCAGCTCTAAAATAATATACTCTAGAGACATGCAAGTACGGTATAATCTGTGACAATTAAAGTTTATGAACTAAAAAATGTCTTCGCGAGAGTCACGAAACAATTTCAAAATATTATTATCAAGATTATTTTTATATTTGATCATCCACAAAATAAAAAAAAAAAAAAAAACAAGATATAATAATGATAATAATAATATATTTTATTATTAAGACTAAGTGTTGGGGACTTGTGTCTTACTTTACCCACTTTGAAAGTAGATAGTGTTGCAAATATATGCAATTAAAATGTTTGTATTTCAATTAATTATGTCTTAAAACAAATTTATATCTTACTTAGATTAATCTGTAGTTATTATTAAAGAATTCGCAAATGCAAGAAGTCCCAAACACTAATAATAACTATCGATAACATTTTTGAATTAATATGACATTTTTAACCATTATAATTACTATTTACCGAAAAATAAATTTTACAATTTTTATTTTCAACAAACGAAATATAGGTATAATTATAACTGTTAAAATATGCATTAATGATACATAGCCACAGAGGTAAGACAAAATAGGTCACTAAATTCAGTTCAGTGTAAAATAACAATTGGAAGTTCACAAAACGTAAGTATTAAACATCATTGCCATCAATGTCTACTGTCGTTCTAATTAATGGAAGAAAATAGAAGAGAGTATATGAGTTTGGATTGATTTTGTATTGTCATAAAAACGTATTTTGTTAGAGCAAAAATAAAATAAAATAATTTCAAAACTTGCTTATTAAAAATGGAAAATTGTTTGTACTACAAAATTGATAATTAAAAAGAATTGAATTACAAAGTATAATTAGGTGAATATTATTATGATTGTAAAATAAATTGATACTCTAAAAATGAAAGATACCTTAGTGAATTGTTGGAACGAGTGACTCGTTTTTGTTATACATTTTTTTAATGGGCATACAAATTAATTATTGAACAACAATACTGGTATGATTAGTGTACAAAATTCTATGAAGCACAGCAACATCATATAAAATAGTTTAGAAAAAATGAACTTAGTATGTGTTCAGAATACTATGGTAACAAGAAGCGATATAATACGATAGTTAGTGTAACAGGTAGTTAGTGCATAATAATTGAAAACAAAATAGATCAATTTAATCAGATTTTTTTCGATAATATGTTGCATACCATTTTTTATCCAACTAAAATATTTTAGTTCCAACCATATACATAATATACAATATGCAGTGGTCAGCCTCCGTATGATAAGAAATTGTTTTATAATTGACTATTTAGTTCTTGTTATACAGGACTTGAGTAAAATAACTACATATAACTGCGGAAAATAAAAGAAATTATCACGGATTTAAAATTGTCGGTGTAAAGACGAAGAGTCTCTATAATATCTGTGAAGTATCTAAACCTCGACTAATTGTTGGTAGATCAGTTAAAAAACTATTTATTCAATGGCGTCCCCTCGACACATTACACATAAATTGACTGCTTGAATTAGTTGAATTTAGCATATGATATATTCATATTTTATTTTTACAATTTTCACAATTACAATAATAAATACATTAAATAAACAAGGCCCACACTTAACGGAAGATGCAGGGAGGAAGAGTTACGTGATATGTTAGCCAACTCTCTTAAATAAGCAATCACATCATATATATTATATAAGTGTGTGTTCAGTAGATCATTCACTAACCTAAATGAGTCTGTTACGATATGTTATACCCTGAAGTTTGATTTTTATTGTATCATAATAATAGGACTATCCGTTTCATCAATTACCCTTTTCAGTAAAAACTTCAGAGCATTTGGGTGTAGAATTACCCATGTTGGTGTGAGTGTGTTCAATAGGATTAACAAACGATATTCGATATATTTGTATCAGCAATAGCTATAAACCACCACCACCTGCCACAATAGTATAACCAAAGAGCCACAAAAAAAAAAAGGATATTTCACCACTATTACTATTACAGTTTCAATGTACAAAAAAAATATTTATGAATGTAATTTCCACAATAAACCTATGGTTATATTGTCTTCGAGAAATATTTACATAGGCGCAATGTAATCTAATAATATTTATATTTTAATTATTGCATTGTATAGATACATACGTGTATTGAAATCGCAGATATAAAGCATGATCTTATAATTATTTCCATACTATTGTAATAATATTATACTCAATACTGTTGTAGTATTTAGTTGCCCCGTCTAGAAAGTAGTATTATAATCTATTGTAAAAAATAAAAGTATGAATACTATTTAAAAAATATATTTATTGTTAATATTATTGTAATTTATTACATTATGAGAATTCCATGTAAGATATTCGTATGCTTAGAAAAAAGTTATATAATTTTATTACGTAAACATTAAAGGTTTTATAACGTCATAATAAAAGTATACTTTTTCATCGTGATAAAAATATACATACTGCAGCTCTGTTATTTTATTACATTTGACACTTTGATTATAATATGCTACCTACATTAAAGAAATCATATTATTTTTATCTATTTTTATTTTTTTTGTTATCTTGTTATTCCTTGTTAATGATGTGGTTAATCTGTCAGGTGAACTTTAAAAAAATTCAGGAATTCCAATTAAACCTGTACTTTGTTCCAGCGGTAGTACGTGGCCAAAGAGACGCCATCGAGTCTGGAATCGCTCCTATAGATGATACATTTCTTACTTTTGAGAGGTCATTGAGGTATATAAAATCTAAGGTAATATAAAACCAATCAAACTGAACAACAACACGTCGGAGTAGCCATGGATTATACTATAATATTATCGATCCGATATCAAAAGCTACCTACTTGCATACTAATTGATCGACTATTTTCGTCATTTAATAATGAACCATGATTGTTTCACTATTTATATTATTTATCATAATAATAATTTTAAATCAACTCTTCTAGTATCATGTATATTATATTATATAGATTATAAAAAAATATTTCCAGAATAAAATTTATTTGATTATTATATTGTATGCAATAATATTAGAATAGAGATTGAGGTTGAGGTTTATCAAAACAAATAACAAAATAAATTAATTTGGCCATTTTAGATCTTTCCGAGTGGGATTTTATATTGTGGTCGCGCGCTTACTGCTATACCTATTGGTATTTCATTCAAAGATCTGTAAAAGCTAAGTAAAAGCTTTTTAACTGATCATAATACAACTATAGGTGATATAAGTGATAAGAGGAAAAACAACATTGTAAAACAAATATGTTCAGTGCTCCTTTCAGAAATTAATTATAATTAATACATTTTGCTATCTCCATAGTTTTGGTACAAAATTAATTTTCAACTTTTCAATTTATGTTTTAGTCAACTTGTAGTAAATATCGAAAACAACTTTGCTTATTAAAACTGATTTTAAAAGTTGATAAAAGTTGATATCGTCCTTAATATCATTACATATTCGACTCACCTGCACACTACCAAATCGTATAGTGGAAATATTATGATTACCTTTCTTTTTTAATCCCTGACGCTTAAAATTCTCTTATTCCTTTAACACGTGTAACTTTATTATCAAAATATAATAATATTATTTTTAATGATACAAATCCTGAGCAGGAATCTACGTCACAGCAATGCACATTGATCACATGGGGACCGCGTATCGTAATATCTATCACGAATAGTTTGAGCACAGACCGAAAGTGAAATACTACTTAATGCAGTTGAAAACCTTCCTGTTGTGTAGCTCATTCTATATAAGCTTATTGTTAAGCATTAAACAGACACCATTACGAAGCTTTGTTCAAGTCTCCGCGACTTGAAGGTTAATATAAATTGTACGGTTCATAATATTATATATTTGTAACACGGCGCATTGGTTATGCAATTGTATTGCATGACGAAAATCAGTCAATAATAATATTATTATAATAGTACTATGTAAAGTCGAATATGCATTGTTATGAAATGTTATAATATTATATTAATCATATTACTATTTTAATATATAATGTAACTGCCTACTATTTATATATCCATACAAATACATTTTACTGCAATATATTGTAATTATCAACGAAAATGCTAGCAACGTACCTATAAGTATATTATAAATTATAATGATAATAATATTATGATAAAAAATATGCAAATGTGACGTGTTTGAATAAAATTATCTTCATAACAAATGATTATGTTTCATAAATTGTGATAAAATTGTTAAAAATCAACGTGCAACAATATGGTTTTTTTCATAAAACTAAAATATGAAAATGTTTAAGGACAGTCTAATACAACAATAATTTATGGATTGTTTTTACTACAATATATTATATTACAGCGGGTACAAGTTAAAATTAATTCTAAATCAGATGGATTAGTGGTTATTTCGAAATTTTTTGGAACTTAACATTTTTGTTTTGAATAATATTTTTGGAATAAACACAGCAAATTATAACAATATTATGTAATATTATAATTATAGATAAATAATCATGTTGGCTACAATAATTATTAGTTTATTTTAGTAATATAGGTATAATTTATAATGTTCATAAAATGAATAAGTTTTTTTTTTAATTTAAAAATACGCCTCAACCACCGATATTATTGCAGTTTCTGAAAAAACTATTACATTTTATAATTTTTATAACACAAAATTAATAAGTGATATGAGGAACTTCACGCAGTTATGATTTTTTTAAATTTTAAGATACTTTTTAAACTATTTAATAAGTATAAATTTAATAAATATTTATTTAATTTCAATAATTATAAATAATATACTATTTGATTGTATTGTACAGCTATAGGCATGGTCAGTGTAGAATGCATTACTTTTCATATTTTATTATTTTTGAACTAATCATTTTTAGATTCTGAACGGAGTGAGGAAGCTAGTGGTTTTACAATGGTGCTTATTTTTTTTTATATTCTGTATACGAAATTTCTACCAGAAGGAGTGCTTCGATTTCAACATATAGTACCTTATATTTTAGCAAACTGGATCAATATGGTACTTTAGAGAAATCATTTTTTGATGTTCTCAATAGTTATTTAATACTACGGGAAAAACTACTGACAAATTACGAAAAACCGCTTTAAATGGAATTTTAATTTCTAACGATTTGTTTATTACCGTAGCAACGAATACAAAATTATAACATTATAATATTAATATTCAACTTAAAGACTATAATAAATAATAGAAATTTAAAAATCCAGACTGATAAACCGTCTTCGCTCAGAATCGTTTTTCTTATACAATGATATTATATCAAGTTTAATACAACCATTATACATTGACCCACTTGTAATATACTATACAGCAGAGCGACATCTACATACCTGATTTTTTTGATTTTTTGCAAACAGAAAACTATATTGTATAAATTAGTTAAATTATTTTATATATTTCAAAGTTTCAAGAAATCCAACTTATTGATTCGAAATTGAATTCAATATTATTGATTAGATTAGCTGATGTTTCAATTTTCTTTTGTACAACAAAATAATACTAAAAACCAAAGTGACATTTTTAAAAAAAATTGAACGTGCGTCATTTTACCATACTCTGTGTAAAATCTTTTTTTTTTATATCATTTTCATCATTACTTTTCACTTTTTATAATAATAATACACCACCGTGTCCTGCGACAAGATGATCGAAACGAGACGTGTACTCGACACCAAGTCTACTCTCGGGCTTTTTATCGTTTATATAATATATTATTATAATCCATGCCTAGATATACGATAATTTGCAAAATCAATGAAATATCACGTTCCATTTTTCATTTTAATCGATAAAAAAGCAATATATTAATATTAATATATTGTATTTGTATGCTAGTGTTTACTCCGTAGTATACACATGTGCAGTGCTGACCAAATATTATAAGATAAGTGATTCGGACATGTAAAAACTGATAATAATACACCAATTGTCTTAAACTTCGATCGGCTTAACGATTCGAACATCCAAACATTACTGATCTTACTATAAAAAAAAATGTCAGATATTTGGGACAGAAAAATATATATTTTACTGGGAAACAAAAGTTAAACAGCAGAAGACTATAGGTACCTACATCAGGTGCTCAACATTTTGAAACACATATATAGTTTATATTATAATTGAGAAGGGATCTCACTTCTGATTATATATACTAACCAAATATTTGTTCAACCTGATTTGATAGTATTGTTTATGTTAAGAGTATTATTTATTATTTTTAAGTGCAATTATTTAAATGCAATTATTCGAATTCATTTTAATATCAAAACTTCATAATGATCATTAGAAATATAATTCTATATTTCAGCGAAGAAGAGATTTCATTTTACATTATATCATATAAATTATATTATATTATGTACATAATGTGAAAATATAATCCACAGGTTCGGGCAATGTAATATAGTTCCACAAGTAGGTATTCGTTGGTTTCATTCAAATCGAATTAAATTTCAAGTAAATTAAATATGTACAAATTCACATTGAGTAAATAGATGGTAATATGGGAAGCTATTTTTAATATTATGGTAGTATCCATAATATTCATATTTCTTAGAACATAATAAATATAAATATGCCATATATGCGTGTTTTACTGTCTTCACTATGTTGTTTACCCACTTACGAAGTATACCAGTTCCAAAATTCAGATTGTACCACGAGGACTTGGCCATTTACACTAAATTTAGATGATCAAATATCAAATCCTGCGGTGATTCATTCTGTGTATAAAATTTAGAAATAATAAATGGTGAAATATATAGTTAATATTTTCTAACACTGATTTCAGTCAAGTTTAAAATCATTACACAACATATCAATGAACGTTGTTCAACATTATTCGCCTGGAATATTTGAAAAAATAAACTAGTTGTTAAATATCATGGTTGTAAATGGAGATCGTAAATGTTAAACATATTATGAACGAATAAACAATATTGTAGTATCTTGGTATTAGTATAACAAGAGTGAATTAAATATGTGTTTTATAAAGTTTGTAAATTATATTATAGTAGTTGTTAGTTGATACATATATAATTTCAAAAAATGAATGAACATATACATTTAATATGTTTTATATGTTGGTAAGGTGGTAAGTGTGTATAATATTATATAAAATGTATAAAGTTGCATAGTATTTAAAATACTAAACAACATTATATTATACTACAGATTCATAAAACTATCCAAGTAACCGAATTAAATTTCGTAAAATTACATTGAAATTATTTTTACTATTCATTTTTCTACAATATAAATAATTACATTAAAAAAACAAAGTTGAATTCATTTTTCGTTGAAAATTTAAACAAGTTTATTGACATTGTATCTTGCTTAACAGTATTTAACTTCAACAACTGACATTTTCATATTCTCCAATATTTGTTGTACTACGTATAAATTACATTCGAATTTCAAAGATTAATTATTAAGATGTACTCGATAATGTTATTAAATTCCCGAATCTGACGAATTATAATTTTATGTCTTAATATGTGCGTGTATTGTTTCAAGAGAACATATTTTGACTTATAAGTAAATACAAATTATATATGCATGCCCCGTATAGGTAATAAACTATTTTCCGTTAACCGAGCTTGCATAATAATAATTAGGTATTAGAAATGGTTTAAATGTGCAGACATCTTAATTAAAAACTCGCTGTGTTAAAAATCGCGGAAAAAACCAAAGAACCCTTTTCTGGTGTATTATATGTTTCGAGTATACCTCACCATTCATTAGATCACTACAATGAATGTATTTAATTTAATAATATTAAGTAATTCTGTGGACTCTGACCACTGATCTCTTCACTCGCCAAACTCTCTTCAATATTTTTTTATATATTCTGAGAACGTAGAGTTCGCTATTATAAAATTTCGAATAATACTAACATATTTTATGACTTAACAGTTTCAATAAGATATAATACACACATATTCGAATACATTATTTTCAATTGATTTCCTGACTGTCGAACAAATTTTATGTTGTGAAACTGCAATGTATAATTGACCTGCATGTGTAAATATATGTGGGTAGTCTCTATACATATGATTAATAATCAAACTTTCTCAAAGCTATTTTTTCCTGTGATTTATTAATTGTCATGGCAAAATATGTAAGTCTCTCTGGGAATTATAATCTTTTCAAGATGAAAGGAATGTCTGAACGTCCACTTGTTTCAAGTGTTTAGCGCGGGATATGGACAATATTACCCTTCTTTGCTCCTGTAAAAATCTCACAATGTAATATAGCCTTGTCGACTTTAATCACTTTTAGTCGTGTCCCATTCCACAAACAATCAGAAATACATACATTTCTTAATAACATGACAATGCAACCTAGCTACAGATTAAGTGAAGTGGATGACAATCCTGAAGATGTCAGGGATGCAAATTCTCAGGTGGATAACATAAAGAAATGTTTTACCATCAGCGCCATCCACGCCAAGAGAATCAGCTGTATCAGCGGAAATACACTTGATGTAATCACTGGGCAATCTTGATAAAATTGGGTCATTCATTATTTTACCTAAAGTAGATCAAATTTTTCTCATACTCATGGACATTTAAGTATAAAGCAATCAATAAATTTCAATTGGATCCAACTCATTAATCAAAACATTACAAAGCAAATATTCAAAGATATCTAAAGTCTTGATCTTATTATTACCGATAAACTCGGCTCTCATATTTTTTGATGGATTATATTTTTCAAAAAAATGCTTAAGTTCACTGTTTTTTTAAGCATGACTCGTAAAGTTATTCTCTCCCAGCTTTCTTTACAACATTGAACTAATTTTTGCGTAAAATGTTATATACGTATTGAGTATAATCCTTAGACGATATTCTATGGATGTAGTCATCCCGGTTATGCTTGTGTATTAGATTTGAAGCAAAAATAACTGAAAAATCTAGAGCCTTTGTTATTACTGGGCATGCGTAAATGACTGATAATAAATTAATATAACGTTATCACTTATCAATGATCAGACTAAATATAAAAATATAACCAAACAGAATTACCCGCATGCGCACAAACAGTCGGGCTCTAGGTTATTCTGGCTTCAATAATTAGCTCGATGGCCATAGTATATGATCTAGGGTATAATCTTAAAATCAATGTCAACTGCATATACTGTAGTATAATGGTGTGAATATCATAGTGATAGGTATAAATATTATATATTTTGTGAATTTCTTTGTGTATAATACAGTCGTAAGGAACTTCAAACGATTATAAAAAAATATTATACCCATGCATCTTCTTGTTATTTATATTTTCTGTATAACAAACCGAGATATTGTTTGAAGAATTTTGTTTGGTAGGTACCTACATTTTCAATATTTGTGACCAAGAAACGGAAAATTTATCAAAGTAAATTATACGTTGAGATCAAATTATAAAATCCAAATATTTTAAGAGTTAAAACATCTTATAAATAATATTACGTTTAGAAAATGATAATATAAGTACCTATGTGATACACATTTCAGTTATCTATTATTATTTTTTTTTTATGATTTACAATATAAAAAAATACAAATCAATTTTGTTGGAATCTGGTGTTACGTGAATAAATAGTCCAGATTTACCGATTGTTTTTCCCGTTTATTAAAAAAGTACTGAGGTTTTGCCCACTCAAATTACCAACTACTCAAAATGGTAACCTGAAACTACCATAAAAATAACGAATTTAAATAATAGTTTTGCTTCGTAGAGTGATGATAGACACAAAAAAAGCAAACATCATTGTAAATCCAATACATTACTCACTTCGCTCAGAATCTAAAATAGACAATAGTACATTATATCACTAGTATTAGTAGATATAAAGAGTTTTACTGATTTAAATTTACTAACTCAAATATTTGTTTTATTTCGTTTCAACAATTCAATAGTTTTAATATCAGTTATTCCATTAACATAATATATACACACGTCACACACCTGCTCGAAGTGATGAGTGATGGTAATTATAATGTATAGTTTATTTACAAAAAATTAATAAGTTATCACTAAAAATCACCATAGCAACAAAAATATATAAATCCAATTTATCTAAGAATAAATATCTAATAATCACCATAGCAACAAAAATATATAAATCCAATTTATCTAAAAAACAAGCTGTAAATAGTAAAATGACATGCTAGAGTGGTTAGTGACATGTTGTACTTAGTTAGGGGTTAGTTAAAACACATATTATTTTAATGCACTTACATCAAACATAAAAGAAGACGCCACATGTTCATGGTAACATTTTTTTAAATGCTTCATTGTCATATTACTAAATTATTATACATTAAACTTTGTAATTTTTTTTTTTATTAGGTTTAAGGCATCGACGACTGACGCCATTAGCTTGTAAGGTTGGGAAGGTTGGTACAGTAGGGTTGGTATGGCTGGTACAGTCAGTTAGGAACACGTGTATGTGTGCCGTGTGGCATGGTTTTTGCGCACTACGAACCCGGGTGGCCACCCATCCGAGAACTAGTGGCAACAGCATTTGCTTACTCTCAATATTGATTTCAGCCACTATGCCACGCCGGGTCACACTTTGTTATTATACTACTAGGAATTATATTTATATGTGGTTAGATGCGTCATAGTATATATCATACGAAAAGTAGTAAAATCTTGAAGAATAAAATTAACCATATTTACTAAGCAAGATTAGGTTAGATTTACCGGTACAAAGTGAATCATTTTGATTTGATTCGACTTTCTTACTAACGAAGACTGTATTCACTATTCAAGTATATAACCATTAAAAACATATTATGAATAACCGGAAAATTAAATTATTATGCAACTATAAATTATATTCGTTTTTGCAATGATGAGGTTAAGGTGTACTTATATTTACTTATGAACATTTTCATTTACCACTATAAAAATACGTTCCACTTTTATATTAAAACTGTTTTTATAAGATGTGGTTTTTGAATAGTGTACAATTTTATTAATCAACCGTCATTTTTTAAAATTTAAATCAAAGGCAAGTACCGGCTATGTTGAACGTTAGTGCGTAATGTGTATATCGCAATCGATAAATATTTGGTATCTACATAATTTAGTATGCAGATACCAAATTGCCAATTAGCATTGTACCAATATGTTTGTACTAAATAAACGTTAATAGAATTCTATATTGAAGAATCAATTAGGTAATACATTATATCCAACACAACAATAACGCATTTACTGAATGTATTAAAAAACCATTCCTGAAATATCAACACTTAACTACATTTATCAGGAAACTACATATATATATAATTGGAAAATGCAGTACCTGTGCTATATTTATTTTTGTCCAAGCAAAATCATATTCTTATTAAATTAGAAAATGTGCCTAGATATTCGGAAAATGGAAGTTATGTAAATGGTCGAACCCACGAACCCTAGCTGTTCATGACGCTGTATGAATGATTTAGCATATTATAATGGCGTTAAAGAGAAATTCAATTTTGGGGTTTTGGCAGATATAATTAAAAATTAAACTACATAATAATAATTATTGTTATTATCGTCATTGTTATATACATAATTAGTTTAATAATATTGTTAAACCAACGTTTCTCTAGAAGTAAATAGACATTAATATTTTGTTAATGGTTGTATAAAGGTAAAACTCTGAGTTAACATTCTAGTCGTACGTTCACATGATCGGGTAAATTAAATAGCCAGTACCTACAGAAAATAAAAAATCACAATATGTAGGCACATTATAATAGTACCTAGTGAGACGGTTATTCATTACGACCATAATCTAAAAATCTTTACTGCAAAATATCAAACTCTTAGATAAAGTTTTGTTATAAATTGTTTATTTTTAAAGTATTTTAAAATAACTTGTATGGGTACGTGGTTTGCATTTAAAGTTTGGATATACCTAGGTATAGTTTTTATTCTGTAAACATATATTTATTTACCTGCTTATAATATAGTTCCTGAATTTAGTTTTGCGTAAACGGAAATTTCTAATTAGATAGAAAACTTATTTGAAAGTTCACTTAATTTCCTAGTGTAACGTTAGTTGGGCCGATTGACGATCGATATATCGTTTTATATATAGGTAATTCGACGAGGGTTTTCAGGTCTCTTTGAATTATAATTTTAACTATAGCCAGTGAGTTTCAGAAAATAAAGTTAAAATGATATGTTCTAATTGATTCATATATTATTAATGCACATGAGAAAATAAAATTGTTTACAACATGGGGTTACTAAAGGGAAACTTATTGTTTGTATAACATATATAGTTAAATATGATAATAAACATTTATATAATTTATTATTTATCTCGAAAGAACAATATTGAATCATGAGAACACACTAGGACTTGTGTGGACTAACAACACCAATATAAATAAAAACTGATAATTACTAGTTTCTTATTTATATGAGATTCTGCACCAATACGAATTTCACTAAATTGTAAACATTCAACTGCGTGTCTAGTTTTGAACAAACTATTCACTGAAGTGTTATATTTTTTTTTTTTAGTTATTATTTTATGATTACATATTTATATAATAATAATAAATAATGAAATTCCACAATAACTATAATGTAATTGGTATTGTGCGCAATGCCTATTATTTTTATTTTTTTTACTTCTGTTGGCATTATCAAAAACTACCTTCCTTCCATTTGTTATTATTATATGTTCGTTCAATAAAATAATGTTTGGTAAACAAATTTATGCACACAAATTAATTAACTTATATAATGAATCATAAGAGTAATTTTAATATTTTTTAAATAAATATAAATTATAATGAACTAATTTAGTTACTCAATTTTTCGTAGATACAATTATTTAGAAAACAGTTCAATTTTGAGTGATAATATATTTTCATAATTATATTTTCTGAACACACACAAAATCTAAAAAGAATCTCACGACATTTTGATGATTAGATTTATTTGAAATATACAAAGTAAATGTTTGCCAGATTACTGACCTTAAGTGCATAGCTTACATAATATTTCCATACATTTCGTCTACATCGAATAAATTAATGCAAATTCGAAATTGATTTTATAATCAATCTACAACGAACGTCGTATGTCGCGTATGCATATATCATATATTATGTAAAATGGTTAAGCGAAACGTCATTATCGTTGAACGTACGACCACAGTCTAGTTGACAAGACATAATATTCTAAATGATTAAGACTAAGTAAATAATCTACCAAACCATCAAACTCAAAGTAACGAGAGTAATTATTTGAAAATTGATGCTCATAATAATATTTAGTTTCCGTGTGAAAACAAAGCTCTATTAATCGGGTATTAATAAACCTACTCTATTAAAATATCCGCTGGCCGTCGTTATTATTTATGTTTTGTGTGATCGTAATATTTTGATAATCAAGAAAAACGTACCTTATTAAATTACTATTACAGTATAAACAATATCATTTACACTAACGACTGGCATTATTATTATTATTTTATAATATTTGTAATTTTTATTACTATGAAATATTGTAAATTTTTGATTTTTATGTGCTACCGTATACTTGAGAGTTTGCACAATACATAATAAATGCCTGTAAAAAAATATTATTTTCAATAATGGAAAACCCTTCAAAAAAGAATTATTTCATCACACGCGTAATAACTAATAATATAATTATGTAACATCAAATGGAATGCATTTTAAAGTTTTATTTTATTTCAAACGGACTTTGTGGGAAGTTACTTTGTGAAACATTCATGGAAAAAAATAAATAACCTTATAAATATTTTAAATATACACTAAATTAAATTTTAATATTACTACGTCGTTTATTAAAAAAAAAAACTATAATTCCATGAGTCAAACACGCAACACGGTGTTTCTCAATTTCCTTTGATCACAATAATAAAATGTGTGCGTAAAATATTACTAAGCTGGAAATTTGACATAGGTACTATTAAATACTTGTCTTCGCTCATCATTGTGTACAAAGTCTTATAACACTGTAACTCCAGTTGGAATTGTAATAAAATTATTCTATTTTGTTATTATTGATCTATTGAAGTGCATACTTGTTATCACGTAATTGCCACTTCATATTAGTTTACCACAAATAGTTTTGGACTCCATACAAAATATGAAATGTGGAGATAACAAAGTTTTAATAAAGATACTAAATACTCACCGAAATAGCCTTAAGTCTACTAGTCTAAATATGTGTATGCCTTTTTAATTAATTCCAATTCCAAACGGTCGGTAGGTACTTACTCAACCTATAATCAAAAAATTTAAAATTATTTTATATTTTGTTATTATTCAGTTGAAATTATAAAAGTACTTGGTTCAATTATACAAATACAATACACGTACAAGAGAAAATTCCCATGTTTTTTTATATTCTATTAACGTATTAAATTGTCGTTGAAACAATAATACATAATTTATAAGCACATTTTTACTAAAACAAATACAATAGTGATGTAATTTCTCAACAATAATTACTTTTAAAAATCAACAAAAATGCTAAAATAAACTTTTTAGTTTTTACTCAAAGATTATACTGCTTAGATACTTTATAACTATTTATTTTCAAAATAATCTTTGAAACAAAATACAATTTCCATAATTTAATAAGCTCTCCGGGCCATACAATTTGAAGTATATCTGTTGGATAGGTATTATTGTATGTTTATTGTTTATTATGAATACAACTTTTTTTTTTTTACATGCCTTATAGATATTAACATTACATTTATCAAACTAATGTGAGTAGGAAGGTCTAGTTTAGCTCATTCGATCCGTCAGATAATGCCGTTTTGTTGTCACTATGGAGCAGTGGAGTGTCGTTCACCGTGTGTTTGCGTACGACGCGTTTGTGAAAAACAATGAATCGGCAGCGCGCATTCAGAAGGTAATAGACTCCGTATTCTTGGGAGTTGTTACAGTACGTTTGGGACCAATTTTTTTTTTTTTATTAACTGTCCCCGTTCGAAAACTATCTATCTACCTCATAATTGTTTTCCCATTGTGAGGAGCACCATTACCTAAGACGCTGAAGTGAAGTCTGAATGAGCCCTTCATCTTAACTACCGATTCATTGTTTTTCACAAATACGTCGTACGCAAACACACAGTGAACGATGCTCCACTGCTCTATAGTGACAACAAAAGAGCATTATCTGACCGATCGAATGAGCTAAACTAGACCTTCCTACTCACATTCAACGTTGAGAAAAACCAGTCAAATTTTGTCCCTATTCCCGTGGCCCACCCTGTACTTAGATACACAACATATGATGCACCTATATACTTGGTTTTTTTTTTTTAAATTTCATCTAAATTTAGTGATTATTCATAATATATATATATTTCTTTACATTAGGAATAAAATATAGATAGCAATTAATGTAACGATAACTATAAAAATGTAGTAAAATAATATTAATATAATTATAATAATAAACACCAGTTATAATAGCTATAATATAATAGTAATAGTAATAAACTTTGGTGTCTATTTTTTATTTTATCATAATGTATTGTTTTACTTATATATTATATTTGTATATAAACATACATTTTTATTATTATGTGAGAACATTATTGGAGGCAATGGGTCTACACCGGAGCCGATGAAAAATAGACTATTGTTGTTTAGCTGGTAGTATTTCACACTGCCGTCAAGTTTTATTTGGTCGCAAGTAAGCATTTATCAAATAAAGATAACATTTTAGATTGCGTCACTTTTCAAACCTTGGGCTCTATAACTTTTACTTATTTGAAGTAAACTTAACATACTGGGTGAATCATGGAGCATACTCACCCAAAATGTTACCTCTAATTATCCATTTATTCAAATTCTGACTTTAAAAAGTACTTAAAACCTGTAATTCAAATATATAGATTTTTAATACTATTATTAAAGATAGTGTAAGGAGTCTATTTGAAAGTCAATTTTTTTTTTCAAAATGAGAACCACTGTTTTTTCTTTATAAATTGTTAAGTAGGTAATTTTGTAAAAATTTTAGTGTACAACGAATTCGAAAAATGAATTTCTGAGTTATTAAATTGAATATACTTAGCATAATATAGTCCATGATTATAGGTTTGAAAAGTAGTGGAGCTATATTCATTTTATAGTAATATTTTTACTAATATTATTATATTCACATCTTATAATTTGTAAATAAATATTGTGTAAAACCATTAATAACGTTATTTTTAGTACCTAAATAAAATTGAATAACTAAAAACCTAATCATACAAAAATTTAAGTTCAATACGACGATATTTTCAAAAAAATATGAGCTAATTCACAATAATTGTTTTATAGCAGAAAAGATTGTGTCTTGTTTGGAAAACAAAGAAGCCCCAATCCATAAGACACTATTTAATGGTAGATATAAAAAATATAAGTTTTTAAAATATGTTCTTTAAGTATATATGCTTAAAAATGCTTATAGTTCCAATTTAAAAATAAAATGCATTACTAAAGGATAAAATGGGGTGAGTAATCAGCACTTAATTCCACTGGGTATAAATGCAAGATAAGGACGTAAAAATAAAATAACTATAATTAAGAATATGGAACAGGCTAAGTAGATAGTAATGAGAATGCATTTACCTTTCTATACTAACCTAAATATGCATTCTATTATTGCATTATTATTAATATTAAACATTTTAGAACAATGATAAATCATCTCATTCCAAAAACGTTTATCAGCCGAGCACATGCTTCCAATTGCTCCACAATTTTCACGGTTTTCTTGTTGTTTTTCTTTACGGATAAGATAAGTACCTACTAAGAAAATAAAAAATAAAAATAGTATTTTTAAAGTACCAAGTTGATAAAATGTGTAGTAAATATAACGCTACTGTTAAAACCTATCTCCTGCCCAAAAAAGTTTTGAAAAAAACTAATCATAATTATTACAAAAAATACAACATTCCATATTTCATTCAGAATATCAAGTCCTCTTAAATATAGTTTTATTTTGCTTATAATACGGAACAATTTGTCAGAATCTTATTATTAGTGACTGCTGTAACAGTAAACACTCGCATTATTTAGAAAATGATTAAAGTTTTTGAAAATATTTTTTTTTTTATATAGTTTAAATAACAAAACTACATAATATATTTTTAATTTCATATTTGAAAGAAAAACATTTTTCTGAGCATTCCGACGTGCCTATGAAATTCAAATTTTAAACGAGTAGGTAATTATTTGATTACCTAGTTAGTTATAAGTATTTAAAACTTAGATACCTAAGCGGTGTGAACTATGATGTGGCACATGTGCACCACGTGAAATATAGGTCCACTAGGAACTTTAGTTCACTCGTCAAAATATGAAATCAATTATGAAAATTATCAGAAAAATATTTTGAATATTAAATCAAAAATATTTGCACTTATTTGCACAAAAAAAGAAAAATCTTAAAAAGATATAATGATAAAATGTAAATAATTATCTGATTTATATGATACTTACATCTTTAAAACCATCTATTTCCCAAGTCCTATATATCTTATTCTAGACCACGATCCAACTGTAGGCAATTCAATTATTCATGATAATAATAATTAATCAAAATAACATCAAACACTAATATAATTATAATACACCTGGTCTCACAATAGACCATGTTATTTAATTAGTACCTTCTGTTAGTCATTAATTGGGAAAAATACGGGTAACACTGAAATATTAACACTTGGGAATATATTTTATATTAATTGTTACTATCAAAAGTATTGCGAGTATATTTTCATTTGCGTTTACATATTTTATGTGCTTGGATTATGCTTGATAAAAAATTAGGTAATATGTATTAATGTATTACATTTTATTTTCACTTAAACAAGTTACAAAAACCAAAAAACGTTTAATTTATACGTTTAATAACATTCTAAAGAAATATAGGTATAATAATTATTATCTATTATAAATGTTTCTACATTTTTATTAAAATTAAAAATGTTAATTTAAACTCTTATAAATAAAACAAAATAAATTGGTAATTATTTTTTTATTATACAATGTATTAATATAATATAATACAAATACATTATACATAGGTCTATAATACTATATATGATTTTCACTATCACTTTTCAACCTTCAATTATTGTTTAGTTATGTAATTCTGTGAAGGGATTAACCAAGAAACACTTTTACGAGAAGTAAATGAGTTATCATAATAAGAAATACCAACACATAATTATTATTTTTATATTTAAATATTATCAAGTAAGGGTAGTGTAACCACTGGGTGACTCCTCCCATCACGTTTTCATGTTATAAACTTTTTTAAAATATCACATATTCTTATTGTTCCTAAAAGAACAGATTGTATATACCTTATAA
This sequence comes from Macrosiphum rosae, assembly GCA_016617965.1. Taxonomy (NCBI): domain Eukaryota; kingdom Metazoa; phylum Arthropoda; class Insecta; order Hemiptera; family Aphididae; genus Macrosiphum; species Macrosiphum rosae. The sequence goes on from WHPZ01566526.1 coordinate 21,647, forward strand.
ATAATAAAAAAAAAAAAAAAAAATTTAAATATTAACTTATGAACTAACAAACCAAATCTGATTTGTAGATTGAAACCGAAATATAATTCAAGTATTTCAAACGATCACAATATATCCCCTAAAGTAACACATTTTTCCGTCATATTATATGTCCAGTATGCCAATGATCAATGACAGTCAAAGAACCAATTATTCTATTTTATAAGTGTTACCGTGGTCAATGTGGGAACCTCTTATAAGTGACTTGTAATATTACACTTTAACCCAAACAGGAAATTGTCGTCGGAAACAACTGATGCCACTACGATATTTCAGAAAAATAATTTCCTGGCGAAAATTGTATCACAGTGCCTTTGACGATGGTTTAAAATTACTTCAACACATGCAATATTTTTTTCTAAAAATCGCTGATGTTAAAATCTACAGATCAAATGCCAAATTGTGTAAACATGTTTAAAAAAATCTGTTATGACCTCATAATTTAAGGATGTATTACGACTTACATTGAATAGTAAAGTATACACACTGCGTTACATACAAGTTTGGTGTATTAAATTCATGTTCAAAAGACATAAACACAAAATGTAAAACAGTGGACGACAATATTACGGAATACGTATTCGAATTAAGCATCTAAGTTATTGCTATGCGGTTTGGTTATTTATTATTCAAATGCAATAAATATATTTTAAGCGTATTACACTGTATACAAAAAGAAAGACTTAGGACAACAATTATGCGGTACATTTGCAAAACCTATGAATAAAAAAAAATAATCACCAACATTTAAAAATGGGAATGGAATGGTCCATAAGTCATAACTCATAGTTGTTCCGTGTTCTTACTTTTCTCAGTAAGTAATACTTTTTAGAATTTTTATTTGATGTATGATTAAAGAACAAGACATTATACAAGCATACACATAAAAATATGAATAAATCGTTTTCATCGTATAATTTAATAAATCTCGAACATAAATCAATGGAGAAATAAAATATAGTTAATAATTATTATTATTAATTATTTTTATAATTTGTATTCGCATGAATGATATTATATTTCTACAGTGCTCAATAAATACAAGTAAACTATTCTGGGTAATTAATTTAACATTTAACACTCATTACCTCAAAAAGTATTTATTTTTTTTTTTTAATACATATATTTATTTACTATTTTTTTATCTTTTTAGTTTGTATAAGTATTTTTATATTTTTTAATGACAGAATGCAATTTTAATTTCATATTATGGGAAATGAATATTTTTGAGAATTTTTATTCGAATTTTAAACAAGTAGTCAATTAGTAATTAGTTGTAACTTATAAGTACCTATTTTAAGATTTGAGTAGTATTGCAATGGATCACATTTTCAATGCACCGTTTTTCCACATCACTAGTCACATCTGAACTTTAAACATTTTTATTAGCTATTAGGTACACAACTAATCAACTGAACTCATTCAAAGTTCAAATTTTATAAATCTAAACCCTCCAAAAAGTATTTTGCTTAGAAATACTCGTATAAAATTAAAAATGTATATCTACTGTCCTTCAAAAATTAAAAAAACATAAGAAACGTTAACGATAAAAAAAAAATAGGGAAAATATGTTGTTTTGTAGTGAATTTATATTATGTAAAAAAAAATATATTTTAAAAACGTTATACTAACTTTTTGAAATAATTTATGAGTGTTGTAATGTTAAAAAATAATACACAGTATATTGTATAATCATAATAATGACGTTAGTTTTATTAATACCAGTATAAATCAATTACTAAATTTTACGATTGAAAAATAATTTTAAAAAAAATGCCTATTTTTTACCTTATTTATAAATAATAAACATAGGTAAAACATTGAATTTTAAAACCGTTTTTGCAAAAATATTACAATTAGCACAAATAAATATTTCCAACAATAATTTATTTCCCAAAAGAAAGCATAATGACGCCCATTATCGTCCAACCTGCATACATTTGTCATCGCTTTATTATATTCAAACAATTTTGACCAAACTTTCCAAGCATTTCGTGTAGGTAAAGGTATAGTGTCTTAATAATTTGTGATTATGTGACGGTGACCGGTATTGTCAAAATCCTAACAGTAAAATGACGTTTATTATTGCGTTGAAGGAATTTGGGGCGACTGCTGCTCAAGTTGCAGACATTAATAATCATCTCAACGATGTAATATATAATAGAAATATTCAGCCTGGGAAAATAGCTATATGAAACTATATGAACATAATAAAATTATCTTGTATCTGACCCATCTTTAATATTTTTTGACTCACAGTTATCATCGTATAAAATTTACAACATGCATAAAATCAAAATACGAAAATTGCAAATGGTAAATTTCATTGCTCGTTATCATTTATGATTACAATTGTATAATATTCTACATTTTGTAGGAGTTTTCGTTGGTTTCGCCGACGTGAAATCGTCGAATTCATGGAATGGACATTTTTTTTTTCAATCTAGAGAATGATTAGGACGTGACATTTCGTGAATTGATAAGAAAAAACCTATGGTTAATTACATGAACTGGACAACGATTAATATTAGACGCTAGGTACGTAATAGATTGATTATTTTTTTATTAGTCGATTTATTTATCACTAAAGGCTGAACATTATATAAATAGTGGCCGTTGAATTTTAATTACACCTAACCACTATTTTCAAAGTTCAGCGCCACTGCGTAATATTATTACCCATGAAAACATATAGGTGTGATTCGCCTTTTGTATACGGACCGCGAAGGACGACCACTGCAGCTATATATATATATTATAAATTATAATATAACAATATATTAGACACCATTATCAATGTCAATTTTATAACTAGTATACACATTACACACAGTATACGTCATAATAATATAAATATATACTTCAGAGTTTATATTTTAGGATCAGATTATCAAAACACAATACTGCAACGCGTCAACGCTATCAGTAACTGTCATTAACTTTTTCTTGTTTTCTTGTAACCTAACCAAATATTTTATTATAATATATTTTAATAACTGGATAGTATTTTAAGGCATTTTATTTTAAAAATTGAACCAATCTACTTAAGTGTTCTTATCGTGTGAATACAAATTAAAAGTAAACTTAACATAGTACATTATGTTGCTTAAAAACAATTTTAGGTATATTTAATGTCGTCTTATTTTCCATTTTATTTTAATAATTACAAATTGAAATTATAAATTAACTGCTGAAAACTTTTTTTACTGTCATGATATTTACTAGGTGTATAAAAGTGAATACATTATGATTTATCACTAACAGGTTATTTAATATTGTTTAAAATTAAATATTATTAACGTTAAGAAGTGCCACAGAAGTGTCAAAATATCCTAATTCCTAGTGCCTATTTGTCGAGTGAAGAAATAAATCGAAAAATTTGAAATATTTTTAATCTCTCACTGGATTAAAGCTGGCGTGGCACACATACAACGTACCTATACTTCCCTGAGTGGGTTACATACGCCACACCGTATCCGTCTTGTGTGCATTATCAATATTAATATTATATTTTGAGTAAGTTGGATTTATATTTTAACAGTTCTTACTGCTTATCACTTGGCTTTAAAAATGTTGACTTATGATCGTGTGTAGTTTTGGTACGAAAATGTAGAACTTTGAGTGCTAGAGTTACGGAGCTTATTTAGTATTCATTATTAAATTGTTACGAGTAAAATTGCATGAACGTGAACTAAAAATCTAAACGTCCGTTTTGTATGCTACATTATGCTAATATATGCAGTGCGTACCTATTCACGCGATAAAAGAAACACTGAGTCGATATTGTAAAAAAAACTCCCGTTAAATATTAAAACTTCCGTTGTAGAGTTCGGCCACTGTAAATCGATTTCAAGAAATTTCGGGCCGAAATAAAATTAATCGAAAGTATAGTGAAGAACGTTCGAAGGAAAATTAAATTAAACGGCCAAAAAACGTTAGTCACATGAGTGCGTGTGAAGTATAAGTAAAGTAAAAGTGTAAGTCTTTGTATTATTATGTTCATTATTTATTAATGGCATATTTCTATATAAATACACGGTGTTTACACATCACAGCACACCATAACAATGAATAAGCAAGAAATTGGCGGGAAAAAGAGTGCACACCCGTGAATTCCAATACAGTTGAAATTATGGCTAAGTATTTATATATTATACACGTATAAGTTTTGTTTAGTTCGCTCCAATCTTTTGAAATATAAAATTTATAAATTCGTTCAATTTATGGCTAGAAAATCAATCGACATAATTATTTTGTAGAGTATGGTCTTAATGGTCTTATACGATTTTAAATTGTTTAATGCGAACAATATTATTCGTGTTATGAAATAGCAATTAATTTTATTCGCCAATATTTTGTTATAATAATTTACAATACATCATGAAATTGAACAGCTGTGAGTGCGACAAACCATAAATTCATGCAAGTGCAGCAGAATGTATCAATGATAGAATTCAAATTCTGCTGTACACAAGCACATAAAAAAAATAAACGTCGGTTTCAAAAAAAAAAAAGATAAAAGTTTGACGGTCGACGGACACACGAACCACTTTCTCAGTTCGTTATCTTCGCTCAAAGATTTATGATACTCGAGATTAATCTTTTAGACACTACCGGAAAATATGCTTTCATATTTTATAAAACGGAGTGCTACTTTTAGTGGTTTTTTTTTTTACGTTTTTAAGGAATTCCATGTGTTACATACGATGTTTATGGGTTAAACTTTCAGTCAGTCTACAGCGATACAATATGTGCAATGTGTCTTCTAACATCAAAAACATACACATATTATAAACATGCTATAGGTATATACCCACACTCTCACGCAAAACAGCATCTAATCTCCATGATGATGTGTAATTTTAACACAATTTTATGACATAGTTAGACGAAAAATGTACCTACACCATAATATAATACTATACGTTTACATTAAAACCACCATTATATTTTCCCACCCTAACATTGTCTCATCAAATATGAATGGTAAAACTCCATTTCAGAAATTTTGTATCTTTTAAATGTTAAATTAATATACTTAACGACCAAGGTTTCACTAATGTATCACGGAATCCACTTCACCGTGTAAGTATAATAATAACTGTACATAGAATGAAATCCAATGTTTTTTCTATATACGTAACAATATTGTTGGACACTGACATAGAAATCATTTTACTTTAAACACAATTGAATTTACTATATTTTTTGTTAAATGTACATTTTTATTCGAGACAAAAAAGGGAATATTACATTTCTGGTGACACATTCAGTCACGCACGCTATATATATTATATAATATCATGAGTAAGAAAAAATAAAAAGCAAATAGCACTCAGACAAAAGAACATTCGTAAAAAAATAAGAAAATTATAATGGTCCTAGTATTAAAAAACCAAGGACAGGACAGACTAAATGTAGCTGGTCTGGTACGTTGACTGTCGATAACTACTACTGTCGGTCCACGTAAGTTGATGAAATATTTTAATCCGATGTACTACTATAACATTCAGAAACCGATTCTAAATAGATTTCAGTTCAACCTCCCTTTTTTAAAATTTTTTCTTTGTGTTTACCGTGTTTTTGCAATTTTTCAATGTAACGTTGGATAAAGAAACAAAAATATAGAAACAAAAATTATACGTTTATTATTGGTTTACTACTTATCAAAATGACTAAATTTCAGATAGAAAGGTGCCTACATATTTATACTATCCAAATAATGGCAATAAATATACTGCATCAATTGAAAAATAAAAATATTATATATTTTCTGTAATTGCGTAGATAATTATACTCGTAATTGTATCTGCTGATATGTCAAATAATATATTTTTATTATTTTATAGTTCTATAGTTTGGTACAAATGAATTTCTTCAAACCGAAACTTTCATTTTTAAGTGTATACAGTGTAAAAATAAAATAAAGTCAAATACATATATTATAACAAATATTTCGGACTCATAACTGAATTTAGTATTTTTGTTTATATTAACAATATGTCAATATGTGAAATAGGTTTTTGAACCACAATATATTACTATATAATTTATGTCAGGCAAAAGTTTATTTCAATGCGTGTTCAGTAGTTTTATTTAAAAATTCTATAAAGTTATTAATAAAAATTATCAATACATGTAATAGATGTAAAGGTCTATGGAGCCATGGGCTTGATGAAAATGGCCTAATTTAGTTTTTTATTTCACGTTGAACTATGTATTTTACGCCACCAACAATTGCATTGTTAACGATGAAGCGTATGATTCTTGACATATACGAATTCAATTTATACATGTTTTGAATAATTAAAAGAAGATCCTAATCTTACATAACATAATATTATTCAATAACATTACCAAATGCGAAAAGTTGACATCTAAAAATATAATTTTAATGTAAAACCATGAGATAAACATATTATAGTACTTCACTAATACAATTTATATCACATAACACATATTACTGCTATGAAATACGTATTAAATAATGTATTTTTAATACTAAGTTTCCAATCGATTCAATATATAATATAATACGTGCACGACATTAAAAGGTTTGATATACATAAGTAAAAATTAAGTATTATCGGTCACTTTATGCATATTTTTGTCTTGTTTTTCCATCATTATAATAGGTATAAATTACAATAATACAATAAAGTACAATATGTTAGCTGCAAAGTAAACATCATCATTTCTTAACGTTACGACTTAGTAGGTACAACCAACAAACTTTTAACTATAAGTGATACTTGCTTCCAAATTAGACGTAGATACACAACTATTAAATCATAATATATAATATGAGGACGTGATACCTACGAAACATTTATTAGTTGCAATATTAACCATGCCTAAAATGTAATAATATGTATAATTAATTAATTATATTATAATAAATCGCTTAGTTGTATAACGAATAACTTAGGTATTCTCTTAAACGACGCCATAAAGAAACCTTTACTTTTTTAATAGTTTTTATATTATAACGTATTTCATGTCATCAATTAAATACTGTAACACGGCGCCCTGAATAGGCAATTTAGCTACACCACGGTACTCAATCAGTAATTCTAGTAATATTCATAACCATACCATATTAATACCCCCACAATACTTTGTTTGATTCAATAGTTTATTATTATTATTGAATTTTTTTTTCAACATTTTATATTTCTCTTAACTTTGCATGTGATGAAATGTGTGAATTCATTTTTTTTCTGTTTGACAAACATAAATGTCTGTAAATATGATGTATGGTTATTAAATATATATTTGTACCTAACTATATATCATAAATTACATTTAAAATAAACATTAAAGGGGTGCCACACGCGTGGGTTTTGGAAATGCAATTATTCTGACATGGTACATATTTTAAGGATTACAAAAGTTCAATAATTTCAATAATTTCTTTATAATTTTAACGTTTTTAAAAAAATCTACCAATGGTCCCATAATGTTTAATGTTGCTCAATTAATAATAAAATTAAGTTTAGCAAATATTAAATGTAAATTTAAACTGTTCAAAACTTCAAACAAAGTTGTTGAAAATACTCATGCTAAATAGTTATAAGTCTTGTTTGGATAAAATAATTACTCATTTATACGACCAATGTGTCCAGAATATTATTACAGGAAGTTCTTGAACATATTACTTATGTAGAATTTTGTAAAGTACTGTAGACAATAGAGATCGTAATACAAAATACAGTATTCAAAGAGTGTAGTACAGTAGTATACTTATTATAATATAGAAAAAAATAAAAATAATTTCCCATTAATTTTACAATTAATAAGTACTAAATTTTTCAATTTATAATGAAATAAACACCATATTATATTATTATGTTAAGAAAAATGTGTGTACTCAATTACGGAAAATTGTGTATTCTAAAACACACATTTCATGTCAAACATGTCAATTACTTGTGTTTTATATTAAAATTACTTTTGATCTTTCAACAATGTATTTAATATATTTACATGGAAATTACTCAAGAACAAAACACATTGTATTAGTAAATGGTTGTGTTTAACAAAAGTTGTTAATTAAGACGTTTTAAGTTATTTAATTTGTAGTCACTTTAAAATGGTTGGCTATTTTGTACCGTAAAAATCCAGATTCGTGTAATGGAATTTTCAACATAATTTTGTTCATATTTCCTTATGAGTATATTATGTAAGCCCCTTAATGTTTTTGACGACGACCATAATTATTCATTAAAATTTCATAAACTGCATTATTTTATGCTTAACATTTAAGTACTTGCATAATATAGGAAAATGTTTGGAGAATAATTTAAATTTTAAATGTTAGTAATTTTATAAAAAATCTATAAGTAATTTAATTTTTAATGAAATAATATATACATATATTATGTTGAACTAGGCAGATTAATAAAACAAAAAATTAACATTAGAAAAATTAAGTGAATTGTTACTGATTTTCGGCTTTTAATAATAAATATAATTAGGAAATTGCCTACGTCAACTATGTACAGTAATAAACTGGACAAAATTACATAATTATAAATTAATATCAGATATTACACAGCTAAAACACTCCCTGTATGCTCATCTCGTGTTGGGAGGGTTACGTTCTAAACAGAATCACGATTTATGTTAAAATTATCCAATAATTACAAGTGTAATTCACATATATACGGATAAACTATAATACCTATTTACTTTTATAATGTATATTTAAAAAAAAATATGTTGCTATTAAAGCTATTCAAATGAATACAATTTCAACGATGGATTAAATGTTAATTAAATTTAAACTTGAATATACATTGTAACAGTATAAACATTGACATAAGTTTTCATAAAAACTTTTTTCTTAATTTGTTTTGGAAATATGGGTTTATATTTTAAAACAAATGTTTTTATTTATAAGTTTGAACTAAACAAGTGTATATTTTTAAATATAACAAATTTAAGATAAAAGACATCATATAAATGTTGAAAGTTGTATACAATTATTCTTTTACATCGTCGATACATACACAGCTGTTACAGAACTATTTTTATAATAAAGCCATTTATTTATCAGACTCCACATATAATTACAGTCTCTATAGTACAATTTTATCTTCATTTTTAATTAATTAATTATTATCAAATATTGTTATAGGAAAATATATGTTAAGCGAATTTGGCGTTTGCTTCAATAATTTTTATCTTTTTTTAAAACACTATAAGTGAACAATAAATAATCAAACTTAAAAAAATGAACTCATTAACAAAGATTTACTAAGGCCACGTTTGACCTACAAATTTCAAGTTTGGGGTATTGCCACAAACAACTAATTTAAATTAAATTCAAAATGTTCAAAAAAAAATCATAGCCTGATTCAGAATTTCTAACCCGTATCCAATGATATTCCCCATACTGATCTTTAACCATAATCTGTGCATAAAAAGCAAACATTTTATGAAAGGATTTCATAATTGACTAGCCTTCCACTCTGATTCTTCAACCTAAAATTCGATATACCAACAACTCTAAGAAATACAAAAAGGAGACTTAAACGAACTTGGTGTTGTGGTTTTTTTAACTAATACACACAAAAGTATAATAAATAAATGTATGAGACATATTAAATTTAATTAATTATGTCCAAACGCAATCAATAGCTATTTTTTTTTAAATTTGTTCATGTTTATATTTCTCTGTTATCATTTCTCAATCTTCCTTGAGATTCGAGGAACTGATTATATATTTTATAAATTGAAATTTAACTTTAAGAAAAAATAGGATTTTAGCAGCGTTAGTTTCAATGTGCATAATATTTTCTAAAGTTTATCTCTTAATCCAACCATTTAAATTTAATATTTTTTTCCAGAAATATATTTATATTTTAAATCATGTCATTTCAAACTTTTACTTTGTAAAATGTCACATCTAGCTATACCTGAACATAAAATTTAAGTTGCTATTTACACTTATTTTGGCAATGTATACAATCACTTCAATTGTATGAATAAACCATAAAATTGATCATGATTTGGACTTTTGGTCAATTAAAAACAGAATTCTCGGACAATTATTCACTAATACGACTCATTGATCACTTTTTATCCACGACCTAAAATCTATATAAGTAGATCCTAAATCTTCTTGTTTTTTAAAATATTGATTTACATTTTATTTAGATAAGTATTTTGCTCCACTGATATTTTCATATTACTTGCAGCCGTATAATAAAGCACGTTTAAAAGGCAAAAAAAAATATAAAACATACAAAACCATCGACCGTGGTTTGGTAATAATTATAAAATAACAATAACAGTACCAGCGTGACGAACGGTTATCCAGAGGAAAAAAATTGAGAACATTTTAAAAATGAAACGGGCAAGCGTTTTCGGCTCGACGGAATAACAAAACAAAAAAATAAAAACATCGGGCCAATCGTGGAGTAGCAAGAGCCGGCGGCGAAATGGAAAAAAAAACTAAAAATAACACCAAGCACGGTGAGCTCTAATGGACCTCAGTTTGGTTATATACCTTGTTTTGAGTTAACAGTATTATTTTGATCATTAGGCGAAGTGGATATAATACAGCTCAGTGGAGTTTTATCATAATTTTGTAATCGTCGCAGTTGTCCGAACCTCCACCGTCCTTGGGAAAGTGGCAACCGATAAGTTATCATAATTATTTCCGTATTTAAATATATTACGTGTTTGTTTTATGTAGTTATACATCGTAATGTTATTACTCGGTACCGGACAAACAGATAAATGTGCAAAATAAAAATTAGAAATTTTGTGTGGCCGATATACGAGTACCTGAATTCCAATAGACTTCTATCTAAAACGCTTTATATATAAAGATTTATCATTTAAACTAAACTCACAATTTTCTCACAACACATTGTCATACTTACAACATATCAGAAAAACGAATCAAACGACAGTGTTGTACCCGCTACCTGTAACAGTTCAGTACTTTTTTTATATTTTGATCTATGCAATTTATGGAACGTACCTACTACCTCTACCTTAAATGATACCTACCTAAAATTATAAAATTATTTGATCTAAAAATATTCATCTTTAAATTAATAATATTGTTCGACATTCTTATCTCTATATAATACCAATGTAAATTAATTCATATGTATTGTATTAACTTAAGTCCCCATTTCGCAGAATTCTTTTAATGTAATCACTGTACACTTGCATTTTCAAAATAGACTAACAATTTGTAAACTCGGTAAATTGAATACAAAATATTATATTATTTACATACCTAATGTTTATGTATACCAGTAGGTAGAAGGCAAGGGATTTAAAAATCAGATTGATATATTAGTTTTTTGACATTTATAAACATAATAGACAATCAATCAATCATTTATTTTTTAATATCATCATCTGATGAAAATGTTGTTACATCAAACAATATCACGTTTACTGTATTTTATTTGGCTTTCTCTCTTTGCATTTTTATTTTTAAAACACAAAATAATATTAATGATAATATACCATACTAAGTTCAGTTTATAAAATACCTCCATGTACATATTATGCAGCAGTAAAATATCATCAGAACCGAATTAGATTAAATGGAAAAAATAGAACACAAAATAAATGATAATAAAAGAATGTTCCAAGATTATTGAATTTCAATTTTAATGTAAAATAGATTGCTTATTATGTAGTTTGATGTTTTGGTAAGTATTTTATCACAAATTAAATATTATAATTATATAATTTAATATTTTTTTTTACTTTTTAATGTTAATACGAAAATGCTGTTTAAAAATCTCATTAACTTAATAATTTATTTAGTATTTTTGAGTGATTCGTCTAAATAATAGATGTCAGTTAACAACTGTCAGTTGTTCACAGACAGTCACGCACATCGGTCGTGTTTTATCTTTTCAATTATAACATTAGTTACTATATTATTATATATACTATTCAATATGTCTAATAAAACATCTATTGAAGACATCAAACTTGATGACATAAAACTTGCATTAGACACATTAAAAATCTCAAACGGTAAAATTATCGCGTCAGTTAATAGTACTAACAATGGACAAAACAAACTTAATAAAAAATTTGATGACATGTTAAAAACTATTCTCGAAGATAATAAAATTCTAAAGGACAAAGTTAATACACTTGAAAAAAAAGTAGCTCTTTTAGAAAGTAATTGTTCAATTTCTCGACCTTCTAAGGAAAATGATCTAGTAGAGGAAGTAGACAATTACGCTCATGCAATTTAATTATGTTCAATCTACTGGAGGTTATAGCAAATAAAAATAATTCTGAAAATGATCTTACTAGAATTTCTAATATTTTCAAACAAATGGAAACTAATATTTCAAAATTTACTTTCACTCGTCTTGGTAAAGACATATCTATTAACCCAGAAAAGCCGCGCCCTATAAAGATTATATTAAGCAACACACTAGAAGTTTACTCGTCTCTAAGATTACAAGCTAACTTACGTAAATCTACAACTTGGTCAAATATTCGGATTTCTTCAGATCGTACAAATTTTCAAC
>WHPZ01566530.1:0-16345 GCA_016617965.1 Macrosiphum rosae
CGAAAACAAACTTTCATCAATTTCGACAATTTTCCCCGGTCCACCTATTTTCCCCTGTGGTTTATTTTCAATCGCCATTGCACATACTTCACGTAAGTAATTATTCTAGTCAATAACTGTATTTTCACTTATATTAAGTTCTTGTTCACACCACTTAATACTAGTCATTTAATTTGACCACCCTATATAAATCGCACAGCAGTCTTAAACGATATTCGTGATTTCGCAAACCATTTACCATTACGTATATTTACCTTTTTTTGGCATTTTTTAATATTACATTTCCAAAAGATTTCTTTTCCAAAATACAATTTTGCCAAGTGATTGTTTGGACAAATCCGTGCACTTGGCAACACTCCGCGTTCTTGGAGAAAATTAACAGCCTCCTTCTCGGACGATGGCAAATTAAAAAAATTCATATTGACTAAACGATATATTTAACTAGACGTAGCGCTAATACGGAAGATAGGACGATTGTCGAATGACTGACGAAATAAAAACCAACGTAAAATGGTTAAAGTCAACTAATTGGCTTATAATAGGAACCTACATTGTACATCAAAGACAAAATTAAATTGATGACAATGATACAGATTACAGTTCGGGAATAACCAAACAGAAAGTGGTTAATGTCAACTAATCTGCTTATAGTAGGTAGGTACATTGTACATCGAAGACAAAATTAAATATTGTACATTACAATGATATAGATTACAACGCGGGAATATATTATATTTATTAATAAATTACGATCTACGGAGGTAGTCGAGATAACCCGGATGATTCCAACAGGTAGTCTTGGGAATATTTGGGTAGTCGAGAAACCCGGAAGTACCAAATTACATTAATAATAGCTGATACATTTACCAACTGAGCTATAAGCTCGTATCTGGCTCGCAATGTATTACTTGGATACATTTTCTTATTAATATATTTAAATATTATAATTAGTGATCCGTGAGTATCTATCTTACTGTCTGAGGAGACCAAAAATGTTCTGTACTATAAAATAATATGTAAAAAAAAAATATATTATTTTAGATTAGATATATATTATTTTTTTTTTAAAAACCGGTTTAGTGTCCTATTTTTTTTTTGTTATTAAAAGACAAATTTAAGAATAAAAAATAAATAGATGTTAAATTATAAGCAAACACATGTATGGTACACATTTAGCAAAAACAGTGTAACCTTGAAGACCCAAAGTCTTATTGGCTTAATTTAATTCAATGTGAATTATTCTACCAGCCATATCCGATAACACATTTAGGTCTAAACTATGAGTTTTCAAAGAGCATCTTACTAAATTGCTGGTTATTGTTATTAGTTATTACTCATTACTTATTTATCACTTCTATTTATTAATACTGGTATTTTAAATTATTTTGTAATTATTATTTCTTATGGGTGGACACAGTCTCAACGATACTCGTTAAGGACCTATAATTGTTATATTATATTGTTACATGTGTATATTTTAATAATTGTATAGCCACGTGTTCAAGTTAACCAGCAACAATCCCAGCAAATTCAACAACAACAAACCTTAGTTATTGGACAACAACCAACAGTAAATATGAATAATGCAAATACACAACCAACTACTCAAACACAGTGGCCTCCACAACAAACTTTAACCATTCAAAGAACTATTCAACAGCCAATGGATCAAAGACAAGTAATATGGTCACAGCAGTCTCCGGTAATTGATCACTTTTCTACCATTCATAAGTTATTTAATAACTTAGTATTTACAAACAATAACTTTTTCTAGCACGGGCCACAACAGATGATACATATGGATGCAAAAACCCACCAGCAAATACAAGCGATGAATCCATCTGAACGATTGGCATTTATTAATAAATTAACGAAACAAAGGAACCTTGTTTTGCAACAATTTAATGTACGATTGACACTAAATTCAGTCGGTACCATCTGTAACGACACTGGTCATAAATACATATGGGGTATAACAACGTTATTTTCAAGGTCCTGGCCAAATTCCATTTTGACATATGTACAAAATCAGATTTAGTTATAACGACATCTGGTTATAACAACATATTTTTATGGTGCCCTGATCGTGGTTATAGATGATACTGACTGTATTCTATATCCATTCTATATCAATAAAGAATAATAATTATCTAATAGGCTCGCCAACAGCAAGCTGCGGGTGTGACTGGAGGTACAAATATTGTCAGACCATCAACAACACCCAATGGTCAGACTACTGTGATTCGTACTCTCAATCATCAACTGATATCGTCTACTGGGATGACACCGGCTCAACAAGCACAGTGGAATCAAATACGCCAACAGCAAGTAATACATCTATATAATTATAATATTATAAATTATTGTGTTCAAAGCCATTATAGTGGTTATAATTTGACTTTTCTTTAAGCTTTTGGCTCAACAACAACAACAGCAACAACAACAAATGTCAGGTGGAACTGTAACTACTGGATTACCAACCAATACAAAAACTGTAAGCAATACATTGATGAACAATCAACAAGTTGTTCAACCGCAAACTACAGTTTGGCAACAGTCACCTGTTACTGAACAAGGTTAGTCACTTAGTATTTACTATTACTTATTATGTATTAAGGTATGTTTCCAAACTACTTTTACTTATAGTTTAAGATGAATTATATTACTCAAATTAAATAATGTAAACTAAGTTTTGCATCAAAATCTATTGTGTCACATCAATCTCAGGAACCAGCTGTATACTAAATCACTTTAAATATGATAAGCGTACTCTGGATGAACATTATCATTATTTCGTACAGATAAAGGGAGTACACATTTTGAAACATTATCATTATGGACAATGAATCCATGAACAAAAGATCAGTTTTAAAAAAAGTTGGACAAAAAGTCGGAAAATTAAAAATATTCTATTACATTAATTCAATTTATAATTAGGTATATTATAATCAGGGCTCGTAACTTCATGCACTAAAAAATGTATAAATAAGTATGCATTCATGCACTAAAAAATGTCAAAATATGCAATTATACATGCCCTAACATTTTTAAATTATGCAATCAAAATATGCATTATGTAAAAAAAAACATGACCAAATTTTAAAATAATAAGAATAAATCCATAAATTTTAAATGTATTTTATTCCTTTTTAAATTTTTATATATTTAACAGTCAAAATTAATAAAATTTAAAATTTAAACGAATACTTGTGAAGTTCAAATAGCTTTGTCATCTTTATAAATCGTAATTAGGTAGTCATTTTTTGTCTAATTGTGTACACTTTTATTCAGCACCAACAATGAAAACATTTGGAATGAAATATTAGGTATTACATTTAGAGATAATTTAGTAATATATTTATAAAAATTGTATTTACTTTAGAAATTACACTGTACTATTAGTGTTTTTTTATGTTTTCCAACTTAAGAGGGCGTTCTAGTAGACAAAATATGGCTTAAAAAAATGGTTTCATACAAAAATACCTATTATAAAAATTGTAGAGGAGAACTTTTTTATCAAATGTAAGAAGCAACATTTTCTATATTTTTATTAATTAGTAAAATAATTAATCGATAAAAAATTTTAAAAAACGTGTTAATTTACCATGCGATATAGGGCGATTGGAGCAAGTTATCAAAAATCGGAAGAAACTTTTCAAATATTTGACTAAAAAATATTTTTATGAAATAATATGCACTAACTACTGTAAAAAATTGACTATATGCCAAATATGCCTTTACACCCAAAACATGCACTATCAAACTTCATATTATTATTACTATTATTATGAAACGGATTTGTATCTCAGTTAGTATGTTTTCCAGTGTAGCAAAAACACTGATGATATTATATAGGTACCTGTATACAGGGCGATTCTTTTATCATTATACACTCATTTTTTCAAAAAGTATTAATGTTTTTGAAAATATTTTTTATTGTTTCAAGTTGTCAAAAACACAACGTTTTTATTAAAAAATTATATTTTTAAATATTTTTTATCCTTAAATTTTTGAAGTTTTTTACTTTTTTGAATGAAAACATAGAGTTTTAATTTCATATTCCAAAGCAGAATATTTTTCTAAGTATTTTGAAACATAAAAATCAAATTTAAGACGAGTAGTTTATGAGTTATAAGTATTTAAAGTTTAGTCAAGCGGAGTAGTGGATAAATATTTTGCGGGGTAACCCCGTACCACTCCTCTCCGCCCATTTAAACTTTAAATACTCATAACTCATAAACTACCCGTCCTAAATTCGATATTTATGCATCAAAATACTTAGAAAAATAGTCTGCTTTGAAATATAAAATTAAAACTATGTTACTATTCAAAAAAGTAAAATCTTAAAAAAATATAAAGATAAAAAATATTTAAAAAATATTTTCAAAAACATTAATACTTTTTGAAATAATGAGTGTTCAATGATAAAAGAATCACCCTGTATAACATATATATATTTAATTTATACAATATTCATTTAAAAAATGTAATTAATTTTCTTATACAATATTAATAAAATATTATATCTGATAACTGTTCCTTATACTTCTAAAGTCTATAAATATTATAGTTCTATATAAAAATTTAGTATGATGGTCAATATAAGAGTTAGTTGTAAAATATATAAGAAAAAATATAAATCTTTTGGCTTTCACAAAAATATATTATTAAACAATTTATAAAAATAGTCTTTACAGACATCAATCACTACAATAAGTAATAATAATTTAAAATATGTTACGTTTTCTTAAACAATGACTTATGCAATTTAAAAAAATATATACTTAAAAAAAAAATTATATATAAATCTATATTTTATTAATATAATTACAAATAAAAATATAATATAATATATTGTATTTTCAGAGCTTTTGTCTAACAATACAAATCTGTTCAGACTTATTGTCCAATGATAAAATTAAATCCAGACTTTTTGAACAACTTTTTTCAAAACAGACCTTGTGTCTATAAACTTTTTGTCCATGTACTTTTTGACCAATTACCACCCCTTTTATTGAATTATAGAAATGTTGGTCTAAACCTTAGCATATTAATTCAGTTTACTAAACCAACGCGCACAAGAAGCTAAAATGTAAATTAAGCACCATTCATTACTATTGGAGGCTTTGCCCCAAACTCATTTGTACAATCAGATCAAAATATATTATCATTAACAAATGAAGAAAAACTGATTGAATTGAGTTCAGGTATTGGCACCACAAGGTTTTTAAAAATAACAAAAATGTATATAGGTTAATTTTGGATGCAGGTTTAAAATGAATATATTATCCTAGTTTGGCGAAGAAGCATTATAAAGTACTCATTCCATTTTCAACAACTACATATTTGTGTAAAAATGGATTTTCCACAATGACTACAATAAAAAATAAAACTAGAATCCGACTGGAAATTTCATCAATAATTAATTTCTCATAACTAATTTAACAAACCGTTAAAACAAGAATCGACGAAATTATTTCAGATCAACAGCAACAGACAAGCCATTAAGATGACGTGGTACCAGCATTTCTTGTCTCCATCTTACAAATGTACAAGATAGCAAAAACTGTTTAGTGCGAAACAATTTTACTGTTTTTATAGTAGAATTACCAAAATTCCACGACACATAAGGAAGAACTTTATCTGTGACTAGCATTTTTGTTATTTGGAAAACATAAATTACAATTAAAGTTATAAGTTTGAGAACTTAAGTTATTTTAAATTTAACTATTAAAAATTATTGGTTAGTGATATCTAAAAAATTGAAACCTGATGTCACAGATAAAGTTCTTCCCTATTTTGCAGGGATGAAAAACGTTTTTAAAAAATTTTATTAAATAAAAAACAAAAACGAAAGGCAACTGTAAAACCATAACGAAAAATCCCAAAAACAGAAAAAATATAATTACGAAATCAAAAACAAAAACGGAAATAAATTATATTATTATACCTACTATTACTAGCCGCCCCTTTACAGCTTCGCTGGTGATTGGTTATTTATTTTGACTTCGGACCATTGTCATCGTTTAATGTGATCGACTTCGTTTCCCGTAAATGTACCAACTCTATATGACTCATACTTTGTTCAATTCGTTATTTAATATTCGGTGTACGGCGTTCAAATCTTGGACATTTTCATCTATCATCTTGATTATATAATTACCCGAGAGACACGCTTGTATGTTTTGTATGCGTGAGACACGCAGTATGTCAAATGTTTTCAGGTAGGCATCCCCTTTTGGTGGATTGCAGACCCCTCGAAGTGCGTATGTAATTACGAATATTTTATTAACAGTTAACACGTTGATATTACGATGTGCATGTGTCGAAAAACACACTTTTCTTACTGGATAGATGGCACCTACATCTACTTTCCTTAAAATGGTCTTACTTCAGAGTTAAGATTTTAAGAACCTTCTCCTGACAATTACGAATACTACAAAAAAAGAATTCGGTCCAGTTGTTCACGCGTGATACCGCGTCCAAAGGAATATTTATTTAATTTATATATTTAGATAGATACTTAAAGTATAACATGGATAGATTGTTGAATTTTACTTCGTGGAACAATAAATGATTGTATTTACTCACCGATAAAACACACACACAAAAGAAAAAAGGTCAGGTTACAGGTAGCTGGTAACCCGCGGGCAGGTATATAATAATATTTAGGTGTACAATATATACGTTTATTTTAATTAATAATAACTAATTATTTATTAACTTGGTCGGACCAAATTTATGCCTAAAACCTTCTCTGTGATGTCCTCTTTAATTTAAAAAAAAAAAGCACGACGATTGAATAAGTAGTTTCGGAGTTTATCCCTAACAAAAAAAAAGCGACTTCATTTTATGCATACTCTTTTTCACGAGAGAAAGGGACCGGCGGCCGACCAAAACGGGTCCGCCGCCGCGCATCCCCCACCAACCATCAGTTGTAAGCGTGACCACGTGGTCGTCCACCAATCGAATCATTTTACATGCGCGAAACGGTACCGTTCTCTCGTGAAAAAGAGTATAGGTAGTAGTTTAGATGGTATTGTACTCCGAAAAAAAATACAAAAATTCTGCTATCGAAAAATTGATAACTATATAATAATTGTTTACAATACATTTTTTTTTATCGGTGCTTATCTTTATTTTGTACTTGCTAATTATTAATTTTGTTTCAACGTGTAAGAGCGATTTAAAACAAAAACGAAATTGAAAAACGTTTTCTAACCCTGCAATTTTGGTTATTTCTACTATAAGTACAGAGGAAGTAAAGTTATTCAGCACAAAACAGTTTTTGGTATGTTGTACATGTGTAAGACGGAGACGACAATTAATGTGGGGGGTACCACGTCCTCTTAAAAACCTTAATTTGGTTAAGTTAAAAATCAAATTAACAATTATATTTAGATCAGAATTAAATCATACTTGGTATATATATTATGATATGAATATAAAATAACTGTAATAAAATACTTTTTTTTTTTCCTTTAAATTAAAAATAATTATAATATTTGAAGTATTTTGTGTTTCTTATGCACAGACTCCTAGTTATTAATAATAATCTATGGCCTATGCGAGTTATTATAGAAATATTATTATACTAGAAATTATATGCAGTGGTCGCTAACAAATTAAAACTAAATGGAAGGGGTGGACACGGTACAAATGTTGAGAAACACTGGCGGTATAGACGCGATGAAATTCGTAAATCTGTACGGTTCCTTACCATGCATTAATGCCCCACTCGCCAGGCAATAATTCCTGCCAATTTTCAAGTTGTTACGTCGAATATTAGACAAACTTAACGGTTTTTACCACCAAGTTACGTGTTTCAGAATCATATAAACAAATGTATATACCGTATGTGCCGTGACCCTGCTCATTAACCTGTGAGCTTCAATGTTACCCCTTATCTACGAAATGGATCCATTAATCATTAAACGCAGTTCATTTATTTCTCATATATGCAAATGTGTATTGAGAACCTAATGTATTAGTATTACAGTGACGGTGACATTTGTTGTCTCCGTCTTACAAGTGCGTAACATAACAAATTTTACGCTCAGCAGAACACGTTTATCTCCGATAGTTTAATAATTAGTGCGAATTGACCTCTTATAAAATTTAAAGGCAAGATTACTATCTAAACAATGACATAGGCTTTTTATTATAATTGATGTACAAACAGTTTACAATTTTAAAGTACCTACGCATAAAACTCGCTTTAAAATTAAATTATTATAAAAAGCCCATGTCATTGTCTAGATAATAATCTTACCCATAAATGTTATAAGAGGTAAATTCTCTCTAATTTTTAAACGAACAGGAGATAAACGTGTTCCGCTGAGCGTAAAATTTGCCATGTTACACACTTGTAAGACGGAGACAACAAATGCGACTGCAACGTCCCATCAATATTATGCTCCACCGTTCAGGAAATCTGCTCGATCCGTTAAACTAAAAATTACGACATTTTGTAAATACCATAATTATGCTCTGTAGCACAGTAGTTATTTAACCTGAGAGTTAAATTTTGTTTAACTCCCAATACATTTATGAATAAAATGTTCATAAGGGGACGTTACACGGACATAATATTGTGTATTTGTGTCGTCTCCGTCTTACAAGTGAGTAATAAAGCACATTATACGCTCAACAGATCACGTTTAGCTCCGTTGTAGGTTAAAAGTTAGAATGAATTGAACTCTTATAAAATATTAAGGTAAAATTATTATCTAGGGCATTTTATAGTCTTTTTGTTATATTTAAATTTTAAAGCAAGTTATGGGTATTTTAAAATTGTAAATTTGTTTGTACATCTATATCTAATACCCATAACTCCCTTTAACATTAAAATATAACAAAAACCCTATGAATTGCCCTAGGTAACAATCTCACCTTAAAATTTTATAAGAGGTCAATTCACTCTAAATTTTAAACCAACGGAGCTAAACGTGATCTGCTGAGCGTAAAATTTGCCATGTTACGCACTTGTAAGACGGAGACAACAAAGTCCGTGTATCAATCACTTTAGGCTATACATTTTAAATTAGTACTGCACACTTAACTCAAAATATATCGTTCCTTGAATTCAGTTTCCATATATTCCAAAATAAACGTTTTACACAGAGAATACAAATCAATTTTTAATTATTACATATTATTATTTTTATAATTCTCTGTATACGAAAATACGTAGAAAAGATAATTAAGTTGTTTATATCATAACTTGTAAGACCTTATCTGCTAAAATCACATAGCCATATAGGTATTAGCATTGATTATTAATGTATACTATGTATAATCAATGGTATTAGACAGTAAATAGTAATATTTTATATTTATTTAGTTAATCATACACATTATTAAAAAAAAAAAAAAAACTCCCAGCATTGATATTATTATTAATTTATTGTTAGCGATAGCCGACAAATATCTATCAAAGCGTTCAAGCAAATATATTTAGGTTATTAACTTAGATTAACCTATAGGTACCTCTACCGACCATTGGTTATACATACTACAAGCAGAAGATAATTTAAATATTATAATTTATAACTCAGAATATCAAATTAATAGGTATATGTTTTTAATATTATTATGAACTACCATGGGTCTGATGTACTACACACGTCTATTATCAGCCGTAAAAAAAACAAGATAAATATTTTAAATGATTAGGTTAATAGTATTAATAGGATTAATAGGGTATGGAAGCTGTTTGGCGTTTGCTTATATTATTATATTATAACCTTATTTTCAAAAATGTTCAATTCTAAAAATTTGGTTTTTCCTAATTCTTATTACAAATTTACGGTAAACCCTTAAAACAATATCAAATTTAGTGTTAACTATTAATAGGTACAAATGTGCAATTGTAATTTTTGAATAAGAACGTTTTAGTTAATACTCAATTAGCAATATTGTAAATAGAATTCGTTCTATAATATTATAATATTATCGCATTTTCAAAATGTTAAAATTTAAAATTAAATATTGTTTTGTCACTACCTATTTAGAATATTTAAGTCATTATTTCCTAATTTTCTCAATAATTTCTTACATTGTGTGGGTTTATCTTGCATCAAATTATTTATTCATATTCAACTTCAACCTGAATCTAGCAACTAAAATTAAATTAATTAAATTTTAACTTGTGTACGATTTATTACTAAGATGGAAAAAATATTATAGGACATCAACAAACTACTGGATCTATGTCTGCTGCACAATTGGCGCAAATACATCAAAGACAGCAACAACTTCAACAGTTGAGACTACAACAACTGCAAATGGATGCCTCGCAAAAACAACAAACGATGCAACAACAGGTAACTAAGTCCTAAGGTGAAGTAACAAGTGTTTGAAATAATGTTTTAAAATACATGTATTGTTAATCAGGTTGCTCCTAACCAAACACCAATTGCTGGAACGATGCAGCCAAATGTTGTACAATCACCTCAAGTGGCTCCAGCCCAGACTTCAATTGTTCAGCCACAACAGACTCCAACATTACCTACAAATGAGCAAACTGAAACACAGACACCAAGTCAAGAACCGTTTCCAGTAAGTACATTGTTGATTTGTTGTTTTATTTACATTGGAAAAGTGTACATGTTATTGGGGCGATTGCTTTTTGGTGATGGACATTATTTTGGTGTTCTTGATAAAATGTTGGTTTGAGGTTTTCTATATTTACTTTTTAATGATACTCCTCTATTAATAAATTCTTTAAAACTGTATGCCTATACATTAGTTGTATGGATATTGTTTGGTCTAATAGAAACCTGTAAAATGTATGATGTGTTAAACACTTAATAACAAAACAAAAACTGAATGATGCACAAAGTATATTTTTGTATAATTCACTATAATTTATTTTGACAAGTTCAAGCTAATACATGTTTTAATTTTTAATTTAAAGTAATAATTCAATGTAGATATTACAAACATCAGCAATTTTCTTTTTGTAAAATAGCATACTTTCCTTAACAATGGTAATAATTTGTTGCATAATATCAACATTATTTATTGTTTGATTTATAATTTTTGCAAAGATCTTTTGATGCTTAATAATGTATTAAATCTAAAATTATTCTGTACATTTCTTAATTTCTTAATTTGATATTGCAGTTCTATAACAGACAACTTTTTACATTCTACTATTTAAATTTCATAATACTTCTAAATATCTTCCACTCATAATTGTATACCACTATATTTTATGGCCTAGTGTGGCTCGATGGTTGGTCTCAGTCACTAATGGGTTCTGAGGTCAAGCATCGGCCAGCATGGCTAGTTCCCGAATGGGTGAGCACCTGGGTTTTTAGTGACGAATCCTCCCGCCTACACATGTCCCTCAACCTACCATAACCTCCCTACAAAATGCTAATGGCCATACTTGCCAATGCTTGATCAATAAAAAAAAAAAACTTATATTTTATTTATATTATATTATAACATGTACCTATTTTAGCTTAGTTTTTTATTATTTATTTATTGTTATTATTATATTCTTATGTTTTGTAACATAAATAATACATAATATTCAAAATATTGTCCAATGTTGTTAAATCCTTAGAAAAAAAATTTAATATTGATATTGTTCTATTTATTACAAATATATTACAATATATGTTTATTTTATTTGTATTACCTATTAAATATATATTTATATATATACTTAATATGTCGAGGTATATGTATATATATTTTTGAAATTGATGATTTTTGTATATACATGTAAGATCTAACAAAATAGTTCATCAATTTAAATTTTAAGGTCAAAATTAAAATTTTAATTTAGATTCATAGCAAGGAAATTATTCATTCAACTTCTATGGGCTGTCTCTTCTGATATTAAAAATATAATTTTGATAACACATCTCTATTTATTGGAAATTAAACAAAATTAATATTGTTTTTAAATTTCTCAAAAGTTTTCATTATAATCACAAATGCCATTTTAATCAATTAAATCTTAACTCCTGTAGTTTGTTTCATACATATTTTTTAAATCACAATTTTAGTGTTAAATTTTAGAATAATAATCCACTATTATTTTATGTCAATGTAATCAAAGCATTACAAAATATATTACTGTTGAATAATTTCTTATAATTTATCTTGTTACTAAGCTTACGATTTCACGTGAAATCAAAACCATACAGTTTAATTGTAATATTATGTTTTATTTAATGCATACAAATATCCAATTTATTTTTGGATAAATGGAATATTGTTGCTATTATGATTGCATCAATATCATCATATTTTTCTAGCAAACATCTCAATCAAATCAACAAGCGTTGGTTGTAAACCCTAAGACCAAAACTGCGCTTGCTAATATGTTAAGTATACGTTTACAAAATGGCATATCATCGTCTACTTCAACACAGCAACAGGTAAAAAGTAAACCCACGATGGACCAACGCTGTTTTGAATTTTGTCTTCGTAGACACATCTCTATGTGCATAACTTCATTCAGTTGATTTCTAATATTGAGCTAATGCATGGTCATTCTAATCTACACTATCGATAATATTGTTTAGGATATTAAAGACAATTTAAGCATACTATGAAGTTATGATACTTCCATTATACTTCCTATAAATGACATTCTTTTTGTATTTAATACTAGCAGTTTTTATTGTTTTTTATAACTATATCTATTATATTTGTACTAATTTAACATAAACATTAATTGTATTGCTTATTAATCTAATCTTATATAATTTTTAACAAAACTTATCGTTGATAATTCAATATGGTTTTTTGGTGTTGCTAATGTAATGTAGTCTAATTTATAATTACACTACAATATTAACAAAAATTGTTTATCTAGATCTACTGACTTACATTATAAATCTAATCATATTATTAGTTTAAAAGAAAAATTATGACTTGCTAATATAATATACAATGAATATTTGTTATTACAGCATGAGTTTGTTTATAACAAATTATAACAATACTAGTTGATACCATTATTCAATAAAATAACATGCTAATATTTATATTTAATTTGTAATGTAAAAATATATGGCATATATTTATTTACCTAAATTTATGACTTATAGCAAATGTCTGGACAAGAAATTAGTGCTGCAGGACAATTAAGATTAATGACTGCTCAACATCATGCTGCACAACAACAAGGCAGTACTCAAGGCACATATCAGGTACTGTACCAGTACAGTTATGTAACAGTATTGTATTGTAATGCTAAATAAATTAATGCATATATATTCTTTTTTGTGTTTGCAAATAGTCTCGAACAGTTTTAAATAATGTCACCAATAATTCAGCAACAAATCGTGCTGCTCAAGTAGTAGGTCGTGCAGCTGTTCAACCAGCTGTTGCTAGTAAAACAGTACCTGCAAACTATAACCAATCGGCTGCTGTAAGGGTTGCAGCAGTTTTGGCAAAAAGTGCTGCCGGACAAACTGTTGGTCATCAACAACTTCCTCATCAAGCTAGATTTTTTGGACACAATCCAAATCTCAAATGTATTTAAAATGTACCATCATCATATACAAATAAGATTAAGACATTTTTTTTTTTTAATATTTAGTACCGCCCGACAAGTGTTTGCTTGGTTGTATATTTTTGATTGTTGAATATGATCGATGTCCAGATACCATAAAAGATGTGCCTACTTGGAAACAAATCATTCTGGACCATGGTGGAGAAATTGAACCATCTTACACCCTGCGTCTTACACATATTCTTTGTCAAACTCAAAAACATCCTCTTGTCCAACAGGTAGTGTAATTAGTTAAAAGTTATAACTATTTTTTTTTTTAGCAATTGTAACATTGTTAAATATGTTATTAGGGTTTACGTGATGGAAAAAGATGTATTACAGCCTACTGGCTTAGTGATATAATAACGAAACAACAACTTATGCCTCCATGGTATGCCCTTCATTTTCCTACTCCGTACAGTGAGGAGAGACCTTGCCGACAGATGTTGATATCACTGACAAATTTTGAGAGTGATGAACGCAATCGTGTTAAATTTATGATAGAATTGACTGGTGCTCGTGTTACATCTTACTTTTCTGCTGACAACAATATTTTAGTTACAAGAAAGTATGTACATTGTACATTTACTATTTAAATAGTTATGTTGATTTATATTTATTTTTATATATTTACCAAATTCCTAAATTGTGGTTTAATGGTTTTAGATTAGAAGGTAAAAAAGTTAAAAAAGCTAGAGATATTAATCGACCTGTGGTCAATGTGCAGTGGCTAAATGAAATTCTTTTTGGTCATTTATCGTGTATGTATCAACCAGAGAATGTCAAGTATCAACAATTCAATCTAAACAATCCATTCAGGGTTGACTATAACCTGGTACTTCACTTAATGGGTAAGATACTTCTAATATTTATAAAGTGGTTAAGTAATTAGAATTTCAATGAATTGGTTGACAGTTATTGATACAATAATTATTTTTTTTTAAATTAATATTAACATTGTGTGTAATAGGGGCATGGAAAATGCCAATTAACGTTACCCAAGAATCATATGACAGAGTACGTAATAATCATGTTCCCATTAAAAGAAAACGGCCTAGACCAAATGCTAATTTTCCAGACCAAGAAAATAATGATTTAAGTACAGCTGATATAATCATTACAAATATCAACCCACCACCAATAGAATATCGTCCATGTGTCATGCTTTCTGGATTTGGCTTGGGAAAAGAAGAACAACGGGTAAACAATATTATTATTTGAAATATTTTAAAATGTGTGATTACTACAGTAAATATTTAACGTTCTTTCTTGCAGATGGTCTTACAACTTGGTGGCACAATTGCTAAAATTTATTCAGATGCTACTCATTTAGTAATGAAAGAATCTGTTAGAACTACAAAATTTTTATGTTGCGTTTCAACTGTTAAACATATTGTTAGTGCCGAATGGCTTAAGGATTCTAGTACTCAGCATATGTTTTTAGGTACACTGAATTATAATAAACGACTGTGTTATATATTTTTAATATGTTTTAATACAATTTTAGGCGAAGCAATTTATACGATTGAAGAAGTTTCTGTAGATCAGAAAGTAATTTGTAAAGTACATAAAATATTATCTAATCCAAATCGACATGAATTATTCAAAGGAAAGATATTTTATGTGACTCCGGGAGTTACTCATCCATCTGTATTTATTGTTCGGCAAATAATAGAATCAGCCGGCGGAACTGTTGAAAAACAAAGAAGATCGTTGAGAGCTATACAAGAACTTGAACCTAACACTTATATCGTTATCGCATCCAATAATGATCTTCATTTGGTTTCTGATCTTATTCGATCATCTTATGGTGAGCAAATGCTAAACATTTATTTGAATATTTTAATAACCAATTTACTTTTATATTTGTCTAATTGTTCTAGAACTCTTGATATGTTAAGCATATAAATAGTTCTAATTTAAATTGGTTGACGCTTATGTTTATGTCACATTTTTTGAAGTGTTAAATGAAATATAATGGTCATATTTGGTATCAAGATCCTTTTTTACAAATTAATAAAAACAACATCTCATTCTCATAATATTATATAACTGCGTGGAAGGGGAGTGGGGTGGCTATATAAGAAGGAAATGTGCTACTAAAATTTTTTAAACAACCATTTATTTATTATGACCATCTGGTTCAACATTAACTTAAATGAAGATTAATAATACAGGACACTAGTCTTTGATTTTTTTACAGTCATTTGAGTTTGTATACCCCACATGTTAACATGTTAAGAAACAACAAATGCCATTTGATACAGATACTTTCTCTGGAATTATTATTTAATGTATTACAAATTTACAATTTACACTGCACAATGCTTGCAGAATATTATTTCGCAAGAAAATGTCTACAATTGTTATGAATATTTTTTTAACAAAACAATCCAGTATTGTTTTTTCTACTTCTAAAGTTTTGTTTCAATAGTTTTAGTAAACACATAGATATGTGTTAAACAAATTAATACAAACCTTATTACATTTGAGTTAGAAACCCGGTTTCTTATGAGAAATAAATACCTATAAACAAAATACCTATCCTATAATTGCTATAATCTCCAACTTATCTGGATTTGTTACTTTCATTATTATTTTTTATATTATTTGATTCCTATACACAGATATTATGATAAACATTATCTCACTGTTGATATTATGTACTATATTAGTAGGTCGATTTTATTTTGATGTAGGTCACATGTTAGATCGAACTAAATTTAACGCCTTGTTCATGTCCCTTTTTAACATGTAACAATTAGTAATTATTTATTCTCATTTTAGGTATCTACTCTTCCGAGTTTGTACTATCTGCAGTTATGA
>WHPZ01566550.1:0-12974 GCA_016617965.1 Macrosiphum rosae
CAAATAAGGAAAAAATGGCATCTACTCTGGAACGATCAAGACACAAAACTAAACCAGATAAAAAGAACAACATTCAGTTGGGAAAATCATGAATTTAACCGAAAAGGAGAAACCACTATAAATCGACTCAGAATTGGGCACTCCAGATTAACACATGGATACCTCATGTCAAAAGAAGAACCTCCCACATGCGAAGGATGTGGGACCCCCTCACCATCAAACACATACTAACGGAATACCAACTCTATCAACAGGAACGAATAAACTTCAACATTACAGAAACACTTGATTCACTACTCGGTCCGGATCCCGCTCAAAACAGGAAAATACTTAATTTTTTAAAATCAATTAATTTAATAGAACAAATATAATGTAAATGTAAATATAAATATAACTATGTAACAAAAGTATCACGAAAAAAAAAACTGTAATTAATGGCCTATAATGCCGGGTTGTAAAAAAAATAGATCAATAAAAAAAAAAAAATTATGACTACCTACTTAACGAATTCGTCAAAAGTCGTACTTACGTAGTCGTAATTCGTAGTGTGGATTCGTTTCAACATCTCGACACCCATGTATATGTGAAACTATCGTGTACGGTGTACAGCAGCCTGCAGGACTGCAGGAGTCATTTCCTTCACATCAATACATTATTATGGGTAAGTGGGTTATTTTGGGGTTTCCACTTTTACCACGTGTAAATAAGTATTTAGTGACCGCCGACCAAACAATGTCAATGTGTACGATTATACGATTATTGATGTTGTCTATTTTGCACTCTGCAGTCTGCAGTCCATACAGGAATACAGAATGACAGACAATTGATAAAACATTATAATTTATAATTAATTGAATACAAATTATTATTTAACACAATGTTCACTAACCACGTACAATATTTTGGCATGCTAACTGCTGAGTTATTTTAATTTTAAAATTTTATTTATTAGTATTTAGTATTCATTCTTGCTATATTTTAATTGCTGTATACTTTTACAGTAGCTGGTATAGTATATAGAAATTAAAATGTCAAATGTCAATAGTATATAATATTATTTAAATTAAACATTGGATATAGTGAGGCAAGATTATAAATCCGATATCTTCTCGGATATCTCTATTCTCTAAATCTTATAATTAGGGCATTTTCTGCATACTGTAAAATAATAAAATATTAAAATCAAATTTGGTTCACATGACGTGTGTTGTATGTTGTTGCACCATTGCAACAATGCATTTTCGTTATACTACACTTACGCATTACGGTATGAGTGTGTAATAATAATAATAATATGATATACATATATATATGGCACTAATAATACAGTATAGGTAGCCAGGTAGGTACTATTAGTTTATTATCTATATTATAATGTGCGTATGAAATATGAATAATAATATAGTTGGCACAGTCCAGTGAACAAACAACGAACAGTGTTATTAAAATGTATTATATTTGTTGGTTTATAATTCTATTAAATGGTAGGTACTATAGATACAACTATATGACAGTACCTATATATAGGTACATAATTATGATAATTTTAAATTTATTACAATAGTAAGCGTTGCAGCCGAATAGACGGCGCGCGTACCTGTGCCGTCGCGTCTCGTAGTTTTCTAGGGCTCTCATTATCAGTAGGTAGGTTAGTAGTTAGTATCTATAACAGTTTCCGTTTTGCAATCCTCCGGAACCACACGAGTGCCTTATATACTAATACTATATATATATTTAACACACGGACACACGGTTGTATAGTAGGTAGGTATATCGTATATCGTATATGTATAATATTATTATTTACAATTTTACAACACATTGTTATAATATATTTTATGAACATATAACACGCTCTTGTGTAGTGTGTATTTTAACACTTTCCCCGTTGCAGTGGAGGAATGAAAATTTCGAAAAGATTTGATGGTATAACAAACTGCGATAATCACTTCAATTTTACGATCAGTGAAACGAATGATTATAATTCATAACAATGAGTATAGGTACAATACAGAGTAGGTACACAATAGATGCGGTATATTATAATATAATACTATAAAAGATACCGAAAAAATATCTTCTTTGTTTTGTCAATAAATATCAATTATTTTCAAGTAAACAAACGGTTATTATCAACGGATCATATTAAACTGGATCTATGAGAAATCGGTGAAGTTATAAAAATATAATATCAATAAAGCTATCTGGAGCCCCGGCCCGCGGAACATCTTAAACTCTTAACCGTATACAATAATAATATACAAGTATAGGTATAACGGGCGCAAGGAAGTTGATATTTTCTTCTGCGATTGGTCAGATCAATCGGTGGAATATTTGCAAAAGCAAAATATTCTGCTACTCGGCCGATGCTCAATCGCTCCGCGTGAAACGCACGCCCATTGTCGTCGTTATAAAAAAAATTTAAGTATATTGTTATCGACTCCTGTCGAAATCGGCTCGTTGACACAACATTACGAAATGACGTGTATGTATTATAATGATATAATGAGATAATTTAACCAGCTAATAGCTACCTTCGCGGTGCACCCTGTACAGCAGAGTTTCGCTAATCAAATCGGTCTGTTTACATATTATTATTATTTTACTTATCGACATTTTTGTTGTATGTCACGCACGACTACCGCAGACACCCCACGATGTCTCAGACATAATACTATCTCGCATTTTTCGCAGTGGCTCAAATATATATATATATATACTTAAATAATATAGTATATCTATATAATATATATAATATAATATAATACCTACTTATTTTTCTGGAGTATAATATATAATAATATGTTTATATGACGTGTATTGTGTGTATTTAGTTGTTATAAAGACATTATATTATAGAGTATAGACATCATACGTAGGTATATAACAGACGATATTCGACTCGTGTATACAATGCACTACGACGACGGAGTATCCCACCAAAAAAAAAAAAGTTACAGGTTAATTAGGTAGGTATCTATAGGACATTAGGACAGGTAAGACGGGTAGGTGGCCAGGCGGGTGACGACGTCGACGAGGTGAAAAACAAATAGCGCGCGATACGACGCACTTTCTATAATAATAATAATGATAACATGATAATATACCTATACATATATTATAAATTTATAATATTATGTATATACTATATATGAATGTATGTATATATACATGTAAATGTATAATACGTTTAGTGCCCTAGTACGTATATATATTATATGGCGTGGATAATTGTAGGCTGTTTCGGTGTACAATAGACGAGCGCGTAACGCCATAAGGCCGCGGTGTCGTCTTCCCATCACGGACGCTGCGAACTTCTATTGTTTCTCTGACCGCCACGTAATGGATATAATATAATATCGTATATTTTTTTTATAGAGGCCGTGTCTGGAAGTGATTCTAATAATAATATACTTTATAAACGCGGTCGCGAAATAATATTATATTATAATTTATAAGCAAGCCGCGTGCGCTTTCACCGAGCGACTCTGTGGTTTCCGCAAACGGTCTCGCGTGCGTTCTGTAGGTAAAATGCAAATTATTATAATATTTTATACTGCGGTACCCACATTACTAGGTATATTTAGGTATGTAATATATTATTACTATATCACTGTATTAGGTCCTATATATATTATATAGGTACCCGTGTCTGTATTATACATATAGGTAGTATCCGTTTTCCGCAGGTTCGAATTTGCTTGTATACGTTTTCGAGTACATTATAATATACTATTACTATGATTATCAACACTTTCGTGAACGCGGGCGTGCGTGTGTATTATATAGGTAGGATACTCCATTACATCGACGCAACACCCCTTACCCCTTGTAGCTTGTATTATATTACCCAGTCAACATTTGAAAACTTTCTATAAGCGGGCAACAACAACAACAATAAAAACAGTAATTTAAATTTAATATCTTTTAGATCGTTCTAGCTTATTTCATACTACCTAGTACAGTATACCTACTGCAGTAGTACCACAGAACCTACCTGTGCATTATAAGTTATAAGTTATAACATAATACATAATATATATTAATATTTTTTCAACTAATAGGTATATAATAGTAACCTACCCGGGAACGACATTTTAAAAGATCATTATTTTTTCTATTTCTGGATCGTTTTATTTGCAAGTTTTAAGAGCGATATACTAATTTACTACAGTACTACATTATGCCTAAATTACAATCTCACATCCCAGTCCCATATATAAACAATAACAGTATAGGTAGACCTATATAATTATATAAATACATAATATATATTATATAATAATATGATTGATTTACAACTTTACAATAGTATTACCTGTAGCCCTGTAGGTACCTAATTTATAATAAGGTATTTTAGATATAAGTGGAGAATATACCAGTAAAATACCACCTAAATACTTCAACTTTATCTGTAATGTCCAGTATTTTTTTTTCCAAATATCCGCGGTCTTTTGATAGTTTTTGCCAAAATACCTGTAACGACTACCATAGCAGAACTTTCTTTTTCTTTATTATTCATGGCTCAAAATATAATATCTACGGAATAATATGTGACTAGATATAGCTGGTTTGGCTCTGATTTACTGAAGTTTTATGACTTTGACGTTTGAGGTTATAAACAGATTTTCCAGATTACCTAGCATGTGTGATTTTATACCTCATTATACTTTTGGTAACTGTATTAAAACTTTTAATTTATAATTTATTACATAATATTGTATATTATATGTACCTATACCTACAAAATTTGTCGATATTATAATTTATAAGATTAACCATTGCTTATGAACAGTATTATAGTAGTAATGATGATGTAGTTTGCCAGTTTCAATAGGTACTAAACTATTAAATCTCAAATATTATACATTTATACCGTTAGTCCCAGATCAAAGATCTTAATGATTAGGTACCTACTGAAATAGAGTTGATGACCTCGCAATAACGTTCTTTGTTTGTTCATGATAAAAACAGATACATGATACATAATAATGAACACATTTTTAAATAACTTTGATAAAAGATTAGTTGTATAGATAAAGTTATTGAAATTTGAACATTTAGCTATATAGTACATGCCATAATATGACAGAAGAAATGGAATGTCATCTGAAAT
Source organism: Macrosiphum rosae (assembly GCA_016617965.1). Classification (NCBI taxonomy): domain Eukaryota; kingdom Metazoa; phylum Arthropoda; class Insecta; order Hemiptera; family Aphididae; genus Macrosiphum; species Macrosiphum rosae. Next base: position 5,117 of record WHPZ01566550.1, read on the forward strand.
TATTATAGGTAATAATGTAATATATTATCATGTCAAATAACATTGTGTGTACCTATAGGTAGGTAACTACTGATAAAAAGTAGGGCTTGATAATAATGTCGAGTATGGATAAATTAGTAGGTATACTTAATTAACAACTATATACTATATAGGTACAGTTTGGAAATATCCCCATAGATACCCCTAGATATCCATAGATATATATATTAATATACCCATATACCTTTTCAATCAATTTAAAATGTTAATCAATAGGTAGTTAGATGTTTCAGAAACAAGTTAAGTACCTAGGTATTGCTGATTTTGTCAATACAAATTTTTTCAAGCTAATAAATCTATTTGAATTATTTTGTATTTGTGTTATGTGTTCATAAATGAAAAATCTTTTCAATTTTTCTTTCTGAAGTATATTTTATATTTATGAAAATATTATGTCTTCAAAGTTATTTGTGGATTTTGTTTCAACCGAGTGATTTTATGACAAACATGAAACAAGTCTCGATAAATGTATACAATTATCAATTCAAAACCTGTTCACCTTGAAAAATGTTGTAGTAGGTTGGTACAAATTGAATTATTAACTTAATTGTGTGCCTTGCCAATTGTGCGCTTTGTTAATGTACTTAAACTAAAATCCAGTTTTAATAGACCAAAACAGGAAACACAATATTTTTGAATAGAGCTTTTCTTTTTCTAAACATTTCTTAAACTACTTTTACATTTAACCACACACTGAAAGTATTATATTTTTATTTGCGTTTCAATGTATTTGATTTAGATTTCAGTTTAATTTAAACAGTTTTGAATGTTGTTTATTAATTATTAGGTTACCTACAACTTTCATTTTATATTCAAACTAAAAACCGTTAAACATTTAAATAAAATATATACATATTATTTGAAATTGGTTTTAAAATGTTTAATCATTTGTATAGATGAAATTGTTTAGAGTATAAGTGTAAATTAAACCAAACTAAAAACATCAATATGCTAATGAGAAAATTAAATTTTCTATTTAAAAACACATTTCAGTCCAATCTTGTGATTTTAAAATTAGTAAGGCCATTTCCAATTAAAATGCATAAATAAAGTATCCCACGGTGAGAAATTCTAATTATTTACTAATTAAAATACAATTGTTTTCGAAAACTGTAAAAGTGGACATTGCTCGAAAGTGATACTCGGTAACCGTATACCTATATAATATGCACTATATTACAGATAATTTTTTTGTTGAGTTCAAACAATATGTAAACTGATTGATTTATTTTACAAATGAATAATTATTTTGATTTCTTTAAAACACTTTATACAGGTGTCCCTCAAGGATTTACCCATTGCGATCTCCTGAGATAGTAAATATTTTATCAAAAATCTGTTTTTTTTATTAGACTCAGAGAGACAAGGGCTACTCATGTTTTATTTTACTTCCTTGATTTTTAACAAGTAAGTATGGTAGTTGAAATGAAAAAAGTCTGAATTTTCAAAACTTCAAGAATTTGTGTTAAATATTAAAATAATAAAAATGTAACTCAGTAATGATGAGTAGGAGGGTAATTTAGCTAGCTTTAATAAAAATATTGATAAGAGAGATTTGATATCACACCCAAGCGGTAGAACCACTTGAATCCATAAAAACGTCGGTGTGAACAGTCCCTACATTTCTTTTTTTAAACTTTTCTCCTAAACTATGATAGCTAGAAAGTTGGTTGATAACTCATTAAAAAGGTATTATGAAGAAATACCAAAATGTGAATAACTAAATGTGGAATCAAAATTTTAAAATTATTTAATTTTCCACAGATAAAAAAAGAGTTATTTTTCGATTGATTTTCATTTAGCGACGTAGATTTCCGAAACTGGAGAACGGAATTTGTTGTTTGGGGTCTTGTTAGATTCCCATTGGCTAGGAGAAGTGCAGTGATGATTTTCAGAACTTTATATCCAATCGTTAATTCACTACAAAGCTGTAACGCTGAAAAACATCAAAAAACGCCCAATAAAATTTGTTTTAATTTTTTTTTAATATTCTGTAGTGCATTAATTATTAAAGATAAAGTTCTGAAAATCTATACTGCACTTCTCCTAACCAATGTGAATCTAACAAGACCCCAAAAAACGAAATCCGCTCTCCAGTTTCGGAGATCTTTCTCACTAAATGAAAATGAAAATGATTTTTTGTGGGGCTGTTCACGCAGAAATTTTTCTGGATTTAAATTGTTATAGGTACCGCCTGGGTGTGATATTTAACTTCTAAAAATTAAAAATCAAGAAAGTTTACATGCCGATCCCTGACTTGACAAGCGTTTTTTAATTTAATAATTTTTTTTTTTGGTAAAAAATTAAAAGTTATTTATTATTTTTGAAACAATTGGAAATAGCCATTTTATAGTTTATTTTTGTGAAAATTTTGCCTTTTCAACATTTCATTTTCATTAATCTCATGACTGAAAAACACCGGTTTTTGTCCGGGCGGCGAGTCCCCCTCTACGACTATGGGCATATCCTCACGGGACACCTGTATACTATTTTTTAGTTAAATTTTTATTGTCTAAATATCGCCAATATTGTTTGCTCATAAAATACTTACTGATCCTACTACCTATGTATATACGCGACATGCGTTATGACTTATGATAATTAACTTTAACGAGTGAAATATTATTCAAATTGGTACTGTTTTGTTTAGGTGGTTTATAGCTGAATGGACTGCACAACCGATAATTCAACTTCCTCCGAGAACATTTTTCACGTGGGTGATTTTAGTGTTATTGACCTAACCTACTCAAATTCTATTTTAATGCAAGCTTGTACAAATTTACACGATACAATAGTATTTAATTTTTTGTGCAGTTTTTATTGTATTTAACTTAGATGAATCCAGTATTTCATTTTAAAATTGATATATTTAGGTACTTACTATTTTAACTTGTACTTACCTAGTTTCCTACTACGGATAACGATAATTGGAAGCAAAAAACGTTACTAATTTAAAATTGTATACATAATATACTTATAAAGTGTGTAATTAAAATTAACATTTTTTAATAATTAAAACTCTTGTAACAGTATAGGTACATTATAAACAATAAACAATTTGTAGTTAATACAAAAAAAAAAAATATTTTCTACCTACAAACAATTTTTAGAAAATTAATACCTAATATATACCTAGTTATATTTTCGAAAATAGGTAACTTAATTCTTCATTGTTAATTATAATTAGTATGATATAGACCTTGAATCAATATCAATTACATTGTTAGGTAATAACTTACTAATAAAGTAAATTCATTTCAGTTTTATAAATTCGTGTATAAAATGTACTATGTGCACTATGACTATGTATTGTTGACTTCAGACTTGTGGCTAGTTGGTATAAATAAAAATGGGTATTTCATTATTTTAGAATCAATTGTTGAAGTAATATTACTACCTAGGTAGGCCGTAGGTACCTTATACGATGTTATATAATACCTATACTTTGGTCTAATATTATGTTTATCTTTTGGTTTTTGTATTTTCTAATTGTCTTCTAAATGGCATAACAGTCGACAGTCGTTAAATAAAGCTTAATTTTTCTATAGGTACATAAGTTAAATACAAAATAAGAAAATACTAAACTTATGATACTATCCTGAAAGTAGGAAGTATGACTTTTGAAAACGTGGATAATTTCAAATACTTAAGTGTTAATATAAACAGCAATAACAACATGCATAGGGAAATAAAAGAAAGAATATCGAATGGAAATATATGTTACTTTAGCATAAACAAGCTATTGAAATCAAAACTGCTATGAAAAAAGTCAAAAACTATACTGTACACAAGCTATCTTAGGCCAATACTAACCTACGGATGTGAGACTTGGTCCACGACAAAAGATGACAATAGAAAACTTGCTATATGGGAAAGGAAAATATTAAGAAATATATATGGATATTGGATCGGTGTACAACGACAACCTGGGAATTTATGAAAAGAGGCACAATGAAGAGCTGTATTTCCTGTATGAAAAACCAAATATACTCACATAGTCACATATATAAGGTGTAAACGTCTAGAGTGGCTGGGACATGTATGGAGAGCTGATGGAGATGTATTAAAAAAAGTTCTGATAGGAAAAATAAATAAAAAAGTCCACTTGGAAGACCAAGAACGAGATGGAAAGACACCGTAGAAAAGGATATGAGACTAATAGATGAGCATGCAACGTTGGACTGGACTTTTGACAGAGAAAAATGGAAAGGCTTATACTTATAGTGACAGCGCAGGTTCTTAATGGACCGTTAAGCTGTTAAAGAAGAAGATATAAGTTAAATAGGAAATAAAATCAGGTAAGTGGATGTCGCTCTGCTTTAGAGTAGGTCACAAGTGTGAAATGGGTCACTGTAATGGATGGTAATAAATTTTAATTCAAATTTCAATGATATAATATCATTGTATACGAAAAGTGACTTTTAAAATATTTTGTCAAAATTCGATTTTTAAATGCTTATAAAAAAAAATTGTGAATATGAACTTTTTAATATTTTTAAACTGCCAACGTAAAAATATATTAGGAGACTTGTATTAAATGTTAAATTTTTTGACCCAACAAATAAAATTTTATTGGCATTTATAGAATAAAAACAGAAAAAATTGGAAACTATGTATATGTCTGTAAACATCTCAAAACAAGTAAAAATATTTTCAACATTTTATGGTATATATAAAATGCTAATATAAACATTCAGTAAAAATTCCACATATCTACTGTAATTGTTTTAAGAGTTACACTAAAAACCAAAATCCGTAAAAATTCACGTTTTTCCTTAATTTTTATTTTGTCTTTCTCTACACTTTTGAAAACTATTAGAGATTTTTAATTTTGACCTCCCCAATGCAACAACTAGATTCACTTTCCCATCAAACAAGATAGGTACTGAAGTTGAAACATTATTTCGATTACTTATCGTGTACACAGATAGAAAAAATAAAATAATAAAACACAAATCATTGTAAGATCAATACAAAATTAATAAAAGCTTATTAAACTAAATATAAACTAAATAAATAGGTATCTAATATTATGCAAGCACTCATAAAATAATCACATACTGATCAGTGGCGCAATTAGAATTCTTGGGGCCCCGGACAAAGTCAATGTAATGGGGCCCTGGCCCCTGAGGTCTATGATATAATATTTTTTTATAGGTTACCTATAAAAAAAAAAAATAATTATTGTGATTTTTTTTTAAAAAGCCTAACAATATAGTGTGAAGTTCCCTACCCAGTGACCAGTGACCATTTATAGATAAATATAGATATTATTATGGATAAATAGGGTCCCCGTTCTTCAACAATAAATTAGATAGCATAATAAGTTATAAAAATAAATATTTTTATTTAATATATTTTATTTGATTTAAACATTAGGTTACAATGCAATTAAAAAAAACGATTAGCGGCCCTCTACAAGGGCATTACCCCGGCTGCCCCTGCGGTTGTTGCGGCACTGATTATCATCGACATAAAAACTAATAAGTTGTAAACACTTACTGCAGTAAACACTAAACGGCCAAAAAGTAAAAACATATAGATATAACATAATATAGGTATTATAGAACTCAAGAGAATTATAATAACATTATGCCTACTGCCTACATATTGTTTTATTTTCAGACTTCTGTATTTGGAAAGAATGAATACCTTGTACAGTTTTAACTACATATAAAAACTGAAGTTCGCATACAGGTTCAAATCAAGCGGTCCTTATTGAGAGGCCTATAAATATAACTTATTCATCTCATAGAGATTGTATTTAATTTAGATTTTTTTAGGAATTCATTATTTCAGACAATAGTATTTAATAGTATTTGATCGATACGCAAACGTTAAATTTCATATAACTTAATACAATATTATAACATAAAAATATTATTTTACAAAGTATCTTTTTCATATAATATTATATAATATTATAGTTCCAAACTTTGTAGAATTAAATATTATGACCGTATTGTTGGTAATCACCGTAATTTCACTGTTGCAAAATGTAGCAGTATGGTCCACTACGGTCTCACTATTGGAGCAAATAGATGTTAGGTATATATTATTGTAGTCCTCTACCAATAATACTTATTAAGGACCTTGATAAAACGAGATTGGCGAAAGGAACACGACACAGTTGCACGAAGGAACTATATTACTTATAACATTACAAACAAATGGAGTTCATGGAATAGAATAAAAAATAATGTAATTCACGTTCTCAAAATCTGAATAAATCATATTACTACCTATGTATTAGTATTATATTATCAATAATATATAATATATAGTTTCCACACAAAAATGAATAGTTTTTTTTTACAAATAATAATGTATAAGAATTTGTACAGTGTTTTATGGAATATACTATACATATCAGTACAATTATCTTTAATTTATTTAATGTTTGTTTGTGACTAGTGATGTCGAACTTAAACAAATCTACTATGCCGAATATCTAATTTGAATATAACCCACTATTGCTGCATTAGGTATTTATAGGTTCCAGTTAAAATAATAACACAATATTAGAACAGTTGGACCTTTTCATTACCATTTACACTATACTTATATTATTATGACTTTACTTTATTGTCATATGCAGATATATAAGTTTCTGTAATTTACGTAATTAGCAGCTATAGATAAATTATTAAATTAATACCGCTCCTATTTTAATTTACTATGTTGATAGTTAACACACTATAATACTAAGATACTAGGATACCTAGTTGAGTTTTTAATGAAATTGTATGAAGTTTGGTCTTTGTATCATTAATTGTGACGTTATACATATGACAGGTATACATAGGTCGTAGGTACTATAGGTAGGTATAGTATCTATACTTAATTTTTAATTATATATATACAGATTTATGGTGGTCAGTAAAGTTTTATATTTATATTAAAAATGTAAGTACAACATTTCTATATAATATGTGGGCTTTTGTACAAAATTTAAATAAATATTTGTATTTTATACTTGATTGATGGTGTATTAAATTGTTAATGATATGAATACCTATTAATTTATTTTAATTTATTAAAACGTATATCCCCCCAGACCAAATTCCTAATTACGCCACTGTCTTCTTCATTAGTTAATGTTATATTATTATACCTAAGTTATTTCTATAATTTACCTATATAGTATATACTCTATACTAATATACTATACATACAACATAATTCAATATATTATAGCTGTCCCTGCTTATTATGAAATTTCGTGAAAATATGCCAAGATACGGTAATAACTATTATCCAAAAATGTACCATATAAAATTTCACCTCACTTTCATTCCTTAGGGCAACTTATGATAAACGTAAAATGATTCGAATTTCGAATAGGTGATTATTACTTGTCAACGAATTCATTGAAAGTTTTGATATTATAAAAATAAAAAACTAACAAATGAAACATCTATAACTTCTTATTTGATATCCAATCAAGAAAACATTGATAAATATCTTATTTCCGGATGACTTAAATAAAAATTATCTTTGTTAGAGGTTAATGCACCGGAAACGTTATTACAATGCTACACTACCCCACAGATTCTGGGGGAATAGAATTCAGCTATTGTGGTTTTGATTTCAATATCAGACAGAAATTCTGCTGAGTTACCACAAGTTAAAATTAAAAATTGTCATTTCAAATTATAAAATACTATCTATTTATTATTTTGATTTTTCCTTTAAACATGAAAATGTCATACAAAATCTTTGGAAATGCTTCAAGGAAAATGGCTTGAATGAATCTTAAATTTCTCTACCTTTAATTAAATACCTAGTAATTATCAAACTTATACTTGAAATTACTTAA
>WHPZ01566559.1:0-12953 GCA_016617965.1 Macrosiphum rosae
AAATTGTAAAATTAAATCAAATGAAGAAAGGCTTAAACACATATGTAAAACTTCTCAATTCAAAACAAATACTGAAATTATTAGTTTTTTAAAAAACGTATCCTACGTAATTAAACATTAAAATTGAATATTATCTTTTATTTTTTAATTATATTATTATTTTATTCGATTATACGCTGATTATTTAGTATTTATAAATTTTATATTCGGTGTCAATTGTCCTATCATCGGGTGTCAATTGTCCTATTATTGGGTGTCAAATGTCTCGGGTGTCAAATGTCCTAGATTCCTTTTTTTCAGGGGAAAATAGTCAGTTTTTTTTTTGCTATAGGAAATTATTTAAAAAACCCTTTAATTATACTGCGGCATCACACACATTTAACTATTAATTCTCTTTCTAAAAAAGTTTTTAATGTTATTGTATATTTTTTTTTTTTTATTGAGCTTAATAATCCGGCAACTATATGGCCATTAGCTGTTTTTTGTTGTTTTTTAGAGGGGGGAGGAATGGTTGGAACGGTTGGTTGAAACACGTACCTATGTTCTTAGGTTTGGCAGAATTTCAAATTGGGCACCCGTAGGTTTCGGCCATGCCGAGTCAGGGTATGGTGGCCTCGCTCTCTAGACTGTTGCCTGCCCAGACAGAGGGCTCCTCTCGTTACGCGTCGGAACCGAGGCAGTTGTCAGCTCGGCCACTCCATCCCTTTTATCGTATATTATTATCTACAAAACAACAAATATAATACATTTATAAGTGCAAAATATCTTAATTTAGTATAATGTTATCATAATATTATTTTAACCTATTAACCAAAAATTATAATAATTTATATCTGTTTAATATTAATTGGCTAATTTTATGTGGAAAGATTTCAGACTCCCACCCCCTAAAATTTGATTTAATCTCCACCTTGGAAGGGGTATAGTTATTATAATAATAGTAAAAATGTCAGAAAGTTATGTTATTTGAAAAAAATCAAACAATTTGCTTGTTGTCAAACGTGAAACGGTCGCCTAGAATTTATTAACCAAAACTCAATGTGCAGGGGGTGCCAGGGACATGGAGCTGTTTATCATCTCTAAGAGTGAGGAAAACCGAACCGAAAACATTTCTTTAGAATGTCTGCAAACTAGGTAAGTAGGTAGGTAAATTTTCAGAGATTTGCATATAATATATATTTTATAATGTCTTGTCCGGTTTTTTCCGCAACCCCAAGTATATAATATTACTGGGCGATATCCACCGGAGTTTGCCGATCGTTTTTCCACGTCCAGGTGATGACGAGAACATAATATAATAACGATATAATATGGCCACTCAAACCACTCTGAAAAATAGACCTAAACATGGTAATTGAGCCGCACACTCAATATATTATTATACCTGGTATAACGCGACGAAGATGATGATGATGAAGATGATGATAATAATAATCGAGACTCGGTGAAAAACGCATGTGCAGCCGTCCTCATCTTCGTCTTCGTCTGTATAAAATATAAAAAAAAATTACAATAATGTATGTTATCGCGTTCAAAAGAAAATATCCGCTCGAGTGTCCGCACGACGACCGTTATAATATTATTATTATTATTATCCTCTGCTTATAGTCGCCGCGCGTTTGTACCCGACGAGTGCCCTGCGCCTACACAATATAATGTAATATAATAATATTATGTATAGGTATATCTTATATTTTTGTATTGAGTTTATACTTGAAGCCATCCTGTATACCTTTTTATTATAATTCAACCTATATACATATATGGGTACTCGCACGCTGTATATTATGCGATGCCCCGAATGTGCGCCAAAAACACGTACGTTCCATTGTTGTCGTTTGACGTGTGTTTGACGAGCTCGTAAAATACGGTCTGCAGAATTGACCATATATATATGCAAGCATTTATAATATGTGTATATATATATACATATATTGATGTACTGTGTATATACGTCGACCGGTGACCAGCTTCCATCATTATAGTAAATAATATATATATGTGTGTATAGGTACCGATCTCTCGATGTGTGTGTGTTTAGTTATATTAAAACGTGTCATTTATATAATTTTATAACGATGACTATAAGCGAGTATTTTTATCATAACGATTAACGGCCACACCTATATAAGAACAGTGTACATTTTATTATATACAGCGAGGCAATTCATTTAACGGAGTTAGATACTAATTAGATGTTATAATTAAATGATGTTTTTATAAGGGCGACTTGAAATTATGTAAAAATATATTTTCAAAAACGTTAAAGTTTTTGAAATAATGATTGTCTTACCTTACATGGATCACTCAGTATGTTATATGTCGTGTAAATGTATACGAACACACCGAGACGATTAAACAATATATTACTCAGAAATGTATAACCACACTGTTAAATTATTATATTATGGCATTAAGTAAAACTATTACAATGGCCTTAACTCTTAATCCACCGGCGATGTTCATGTTCATAATATTTAGCGAAAGACACACGAACTCACTATTATCTCAAATAATAGAATGTAAAAGTGAACGAAATTCATGTTTTTAAGGAAATTGAACAACTTTTAGATCGTTTAATTGAAATTATTTTTTTTTTAATTTATTTTAAATTCTGAGCGGAACGATAAATGTATATTTTATAATTATTTTTTGTATGTGTGCGTGTGTGTGTGTATGTAAGTGTACACGATTTATAGGTAGGTAGTAGAAAAATGTCTTTGATTTTGAACTATACAGATTGTTTCTGGTAGAAAATTGGATCTAGCTGAAACTTTTGAGGGGTTAAGAAATTTTAAACTCAGAATATTTCAAAATGGGAATTTTTAGGTAAAGCCCGCAGTTATTCACTAGATACTTAGTAAACGAAATTGTCACAAATGTTTATAATATAATCTTATATACAATAATATTATGATGATTACAAATAACGATTTATTATCAAACGATTTTCTTTTTTTCTTTTAATTCAAAAGAAAATATTAACTGAAGATAGGTACTTGAAATTTGCACCATCATCAAAATCAATAATGTTTTCTAACTATTTTTGTTCAATTTTATAGCGAAGGCTTGAACATTGGTTACATGGTTAGTTATAGGTATTTCATATTGAAATCAAAAAATCTAAAAAAAATATTTAAACGCAATTTTTTTTATTGACATTTTAAGGTTTTTTTTTTTAATTGAGCTTGAGCCCGGCAACTAAGGCTATTTAACTATTTTTGTTTTTGTTGGTAGGGGGAGGAACACTTGTGTGTTTGTTTTGGCAGAATTTTTGATCTGGGCAACTGTAGGTATCTGCCAGCCCGGGTGGGGGATGGCGGCACTTGTTCTCCGAACACCGTGACTTTCCAGAATAAAAATGCCGCCCATGGACGAGGTATCGAACCAGCATTGGTGTGCCTCGCAACCGCTTGGCCACTCCATCCCCCCATTTTTAAGTTTACATTTTAACGAAATGAGGTATTTTAACGATTTCAGTTATTTTGTGGAAATTCAAAAATATTATTCGTCACCATTTGGGACTTGAATCATTTACATAGGTATTTTATTATATTTTACACTTAACTATGCAATTTTAAAAACACTTAGAATTTAGATTAATTTTATCTTTTTATACCACAAATTTATTCACACCGTTCTCATTTCTTTCACTTAGCTACCAGTATAAGCTCAAAATTAATGACAATGATAATTAATGATATAAATACATTTATACATAAATAATATTTTAATAATTAAATATTAATATTATTATAAATACCATATTTTCACCAAATCACCGTGTTTTACTAAAGTCTAAAAGTAAAATAAATTACTATAATATCAGTATAAATATATCAAAAAATAGTCTTAGTAATAATAAATAGGCTGACAGACCTTCGCTCAGAATCTTTTTTCGTATACATTATGAAATGATTGATAAATCACTGAATTCAAATTTAACACGCGTATATCACAGTGAAGTATATGTACGTCGGTAGGTACCTACTATTAATGACGAAATACGTACACTACATGTCTCCACACCTATTTTACAACAGAATGGTTAGGATGATAAATATTTTTTTTTATTGCTTTTTACCATACAATGTTCTTATAGTTGTATTCTTCAAATTATATTTTTAACATTAAAAATTACCAAAAATTGTAGGATGTTTTTTTTTAACAAAATGCAATATATTTTTCACTAACGTAAACAATAAATAAATAAATAGGTATACATTATGACAAAATAACTAACAAATTAAATAATATAACCAATACTCGTTGATGCTAGGTGAGTTGTCATGTCCCAAAGTCTATAAATTACATTTTTCATCCAAGCTCGTTTATTCAAATCTAAAATATCAAAAAAAAAAAAATTACATAATATATTATATTATTTTATAACGAAACGAGAAAGTGTGACCAAATATTATTTATTTACTTATTTTGTAGTACCTAATATATTATCATTGTAGAGGTTTTCATAATACGAAATAATTTATGGTCGTCGGCAAAAAATCGAATACCATCAATGAACAAATTAAATAAGTAATAAGAGCTCTGCAATAAGTGATCATTGAGGCACACATGAAGTTGCATTAAAAATTCTAGAGCAAAAATGTCTATATTCAACATATTATATATGCGTATATTGTATATATGTAGCTTCCCATTTGATATAAAAAAGACTTACATAGTCTCATTAATTAATTGTGTTACGAAAACCTGTAAGATAGTATACATTTAAAAATATATAGCTACACACTAATAGTGTTGTTAATATAATACAATAATAAAATTGGTAGTTATTACGCAAGAGAATTATTACTTTTTTATCATCGCTAATGAACTCCATTTATATTATATTTATGTTCATCTTATTCCAATCATAAGAAACGGAGGACGTCGGATCACAATTCCAAGCTATGACTTTGGTCATACGTTTATCACAACTGACATTCTGTACCGATACCTAAATCACGTTTAAAATATTTTCCGACCAGTTCAATAGGTATAATAATTAAATTTTGAATTTCGTGTTTGAAATCAAACTACCTAATAAAATAGGTATATTTAGCTATTGCCTATGGAAAGAAGATCATATTATTATGTTTAAGTTGTTTAAATGTCATAACATAAAAAAAAAAACATATAAATATATGCACTAATAATAAATATTCGAAATGTGTCATCTGAAAATCACCATTAACCATAGTCATCCTAACCTAATTTAATAATTTGAAAAGGATGATAAACCTATATATTGTGTATAAGAAAAAATAGGCCGTTGTCTAATATTTATCACAAAATGTTGTAAGTAAGAATTTTTTTCGTTCAAGCAATATTAAGTGTTATCCTAAATCTATATTAATATATAAAGCTGCGTAGAGTTCGTTTGTTTGTTTGAACGCGCTTATCTCAGAAACTACTGGTTTGAATTGAAAAATGATTTTTTTGTTGGATAGTCCATTCATCGAGGAAGGCTATATAACATCACGCTATGACAAATTAATAGAAGCCTGGGAAAGTTCTCAAACAGGGATTAAGATGGAAATGTTCGTTTATAAATGGTTGCTATTGGTTATAGGAGAAATAATTAATAGAAATAGTATTTATTTATTATTGGTTGTTATTGATTAATCGGACAGATCAGGTACAAGTACGCATCAAATCGAATTTTCGAACATTGCCTACCAATGCGGCTGAGTTGCACTTACTGCAGTAATTTAGAGTATATTTTTAATTTATAATACAAATTAAAATGTCATATTTGATATTTTTAAATACATAATATCATATTTATTGGGAATATTTGCATGTGTTTTGAAGATCATAAACATCCTAACCCTACTTATGACTATAAAAATGTATTTTGAGTATTACTATTATTAAAAAAAGTAGGTAAATAAGCAACTTGCCTGCCATTTTTTCAAGAGATGTTCAAAGATCATACGTTGCCCAAAATTCTGGGACGGACAAAGTGTGTTCAAATGTTCAGTGGTCATGTACTGTAGACTTTCAACATTAATTCCATAGTCTACACAATATTTATACAAAATATATACAATTTATTAAATGATTTATAATATACCTAATGTTTGGGAGAATTAACTAACAAACTAGACAACTTACCGATAAATATGTCGATAAAACATTCGCCTTTCAAATCTATCAGTTTTTCCAATAAGAGTGCAGTGTTTTCGTCCAACTGAATATCATCATCACCAAAACCAACAATGTTTGGCGTTCGTTGATCACTGGACATAACGAATGACGATTAAAAATAAAACCAAAACACTATATTTTTTAAGCTCAAAGATACAATCGTTATAATATTCGTTGTGCAACTTAATGAGAGTTTTTATTTTGTAAAACTAAGTTGTCAAACAATGAAAAAAAGTGAATACAGAAACAGAACAACATGTGAATGTGAAACGAATTATAGACGAGCTACAACAAACTATACACTATACGCAGTATAACACAAACATTTGAGGTTATAGATTTATAATAGGCGGAGTAATGTAGACACTATTCGGAATTCCAGCAAAATAAACACAATGGTATTTGATTTAAAGGATATCGTCTTTAATTCAAATACATAATTTCTTACTTTAATGGATATGTTTATACTATTAGTAAAAATATGTTTAATACAATAGAAGTTACAGTATTATTTTAAATACTGTAAACGGTATTAATTTAACTTATATATTATTTAATTTAATTACTTTTTCATTAAAACTTACTACATTAATTTAAAGTTACACTATCCATTAATTTAATGAAATTACACATCCATAAATATAACAAAAAATTTTATTATTTTTAAAAGAGTAAGAATTATTTTTACTATTAATTATTAATTATTTTAAATATAATATTTTAAAAGAATTAATACGATTACATTCATTTTACGACGCTTGATATCCTTTGAATTTAAACTAATATCGCAATAATAAATCTATAGTATTAACTTTTATTAATTATTTTTTTTTGATATTACAATATATTTGTGTGTATTTAATTTAAAGGAGTAACATTAATAAAGTCAAGCTGTATTTTTTGCGGGCCACGAAGTGCGCAGGACCAGCTATTTATTTATATGCGTTTAAAATTTACTAATTACAATATTTTATAATACATATTTATTTATATTTATGTTTTGTGTTTTATAATTTATGCCAATCGTCAATTTGATCAGACAAGCTTATTCCGTTTCGGATTATAAAATTAAAAGTATGATATGATTAATATAGAGAACAAATAAATTCAGGGGAGGTTTCCTCCTGGACTGAGATCAATTTTCACCCATCTTACAGCCTTCTCACCAGTTATTATTATCATTCCCTTTTAATTATAATTTAGATTTTTAACATGTTTATATGTAGGTACCTACTATGGGTATTTTTCAAAGAAAAATAATTTTAGGTGCATATTTTGATAATTTTAATTGAATATTATAAGATTTTTTAGTGCAAATTAAGTCTTGAATTCTCTTATAGTAATAGGTAACACATTTTCTACTTCACTAAGACTGTGCATAGCAGTGTTAATAAAACAACTCAAAATTATAAACTTTTAATGATAAACTAATAGAACGAAGATGAGTGTCTAATATATAAGTAGGTACTTACTTTATGTTCCACATACATGTTTCAAGTGCCTCTGCTAAGCTACATTTTCGCAAGACAGTTTTTTCGGTGGGTTCATCATCACTCGCCGATGACGAGCTTTCATCATCAGCATCCTGGTCTCCCAACTGACTACAGTTGGAATTTCCCAACTTTGTATGGGTAGCTGATCCTTCACACAAAATTTGCACGGGCCTTAAACAAGTTCAGATTGATTTTTGTTTGGAGTAATAGAAAACAAAATATATAGTCAGTGAGTTTAAAATAATAATCTTCGACTTTCAAAAACATTTAAGCCATTATTTTTTACGCCATAATATATATTATAATTTGTGTGTAGTGTATAGGCCATAAAATTTAAAAATAAAATAAAAACGACGTTCGTATACTACTTTATTATAATATATTATAAAGCGTATACGTATTCAGAAGAAAAACTGCACTGCATATTATGCAAGTTGTTTTAACAGGCATGGATTTTCATAGCTTAAAAAAAGTATCTATGGAAATTGGAAATGTTTCTCGTATCTATAGGTAGGTACACGAGAAAAGCGTATTTTAATTATTTTTAGTGCACATTTATTAATCCTGAATAGTCCTGTATTATAATGATAAATAACTAATTTAATACTTCAATTGGAAGCACTGATGAAAAATATATCGGAACTACTATTGGGCACTTCTGTAAGGCGTTTTCACTCTTCATGGTTGAATCTTCGCTTTCAGATGATTTTCCATGTTTCCGATTGTTTGTACGCTATAATAATAAATTAATACTTAACACGTCAGAGTCTTCAGAGATTATCCAATTATTAGATTTTAATATTTAGATGGGTACTTACTTCACCGAGACTATAAACCGAAAATGTTTTCACTGTTACTTTATTTTCATTCCGTACGACATTGTGATTTTCTGCGTGTAAAGTATCCTGCACGGACAGTACTTCACACAATACTTAGCACCAGTATTAATTTATTATTATAGAATACAAAAATCAGCTTTGTATCAATTTTTCAGTGATTACTGTAAGTGACGACGACTGTCCAATTATTAGACTTAAGGCGGCTCTAAGTGGCTATTATTTAAGGAGAAACATTTATGCAATTTCTAATCTTGTTGTCGCCGCCTGTACTGTTTGTGTTAGTCGTAAATAATTATAAGTGTGAATGCGGTTCAATATGTGTACCGCCACCTTCCGCCTCATGGTTCAGGTAATTCCGATACGTGGTAAATGCATGAAAAATCCAATCGTTTAGAGCCAGAGATTAATATTTCATACATTATAATTGTTTAATTTATTAAAGTTTATTACAAAAGTAATGCTATAAATCATAAATAAATAATAAGTAATACATTTTACAAATTATTAAAAATTGCTATAGGTATACTTAAATACTCATAAATTACTTTATATTGTTATCTATACTTATTGTAATGACATTAAATTTAGTAGCATTAATTTAAACAAAAATGATTTAAATTTATGGTACCTACCTATACCATTTACATTTGTTTTAATATGAACAAAATAAATAAAACATGAAGAATAACTTAAATGTTATATATCTAGATAAATAGTATTTATAAACAGAGTTAAATACACAGTGCAAACAAACTTTTAAACATGATTATTGATTATTTCTAAATAATATAATAAAATATTTAATGATAAAAAGTCACCAATTCCTTAAACAATAAATTAATAGTACCTAAGTTAATCTTTTTTTTTCAAAATTATATACACTGTATTGCATTATTTATAACAAATATCTTAAATTTAAATATTCTGAGATAAACCAAGGAAAGGAATTTAATAATAGTATGGTTTATGTACCAGATTATACTTATATATTAACTGACATTCTCAATAATTATTGTAAATATTATGAAGTAAAACATTAATTATATAGGTGATTTAGATATACGTTGTGGTGTTAATTAATATATCCAATGTTTTATTACAAATTATTTTGAACAATAATAAAATATTATTTCCAACCTCACATGTATTATCAGTTATCACTTAATGATAAATGATAATACTACAAACATAAGATAATATACCTACAATTTCATGTAATTATAGTTTATTGTCAATCATCGCTGCATACAAATTGAACCAATATGTAACGTAGGTACACAACATTTATTTCCTTATCGTTCGTCGTATAAAAATAGTAAAAGTTTAATTTTGGCAATAATTTTAAATTGTAATGTATTACTTTATTTTTTTATATTCCATGTTTCTGCTGAATAAATTCCTGGTGTATATTCTTGACACTTTCTATGTTCAAGAGAAAATGTTCTCCTCTTTTGTGTTCTTTAACCTATATAAACTTGATAATAATAATATGTATATAATAAAAATATTTAAATATAGATCACATTTTGTTAGGATTTTTTAAAAAAAAAATGCAAACGAAGTTAGTCTTAAAATATACTATGATAAGTATGAACTGACAAAAGTACATTCGTATAAAGTAATATTAAATGTATTACAGGTACCTAGTAAAATATTTTATAATGTTTATTCATATGTATATATGTATATATATGACAGTAATGTTTTCTATATATTTCTAATTTCTATAGGTAGGTATATCGTTTTATACAGGAATTAATATTATAATGTTTGTTAATTTTACTATATTTAAAAAATATACTTTTTTCACCATAGGTGGAATACAAAAAACTTGTGATAACTTTGATACTTTAGAGTTAAATCATACACTTATGTAAAAATATCAAGGGGTCCGCTCTCTACCGTGGGTAGATCGCCTACCTGATAATATACTGCTGCGAATCAGAATTATTATTATTATTCCGAATAACAGAAAAGTTAAGATAAATTTTGAACGTCATACACTGAATATTAAATAACGAATTTAACAAAGTTTGAGTCATATAGATTTGGTACATTAAACGGTAACGAAGTACACGGGATCAGCTAGTATAGAATAATTTCTAATGTAAATTTAAAGAGTGGTCATGTTGGATCGAATTTCTTTTAATACTATTTTAAACAGTTTGTTTCTAACGTATACTAATTTGATTATATCTCTGAGATAATAATAATTATACACACGCTCAGTATGCATAATATATATTTTAACAACCAATTAAACCCATATCAATAATTAGTAAATTATAACTCGTCAATTTTTACCTTTTCATCACGTTGTATTGCACATTATTATATCTACAGGGAAATGTTAAAATATAAATAGTCGGCAATGTTACAATGTATATTTATCGTTAATATTATATCCTTTACTAGTATACCTACACGGCTATACTGTGGAAACACGGTTCCGGGTAAAGCCGTTTCCGTTCTTTGACTACAAAGTAC
The DNA here is from genome assembly GCA_016617965.1 of Macrosiphum rosae. Taxonomy (NCBI): domain Eukaryota; kingdom Metazoa; phylum Arthropoda; class Insecta; order Hemiptera; family Aphididae; genus Macrosiphum; species Macrosiphum rosae. The sequence goes on from WHPZ01566559.1 coordinate 10,973, forward strand.
TTGCACCACTGCAAAATACGCGAACAACAACAATAATAATAATAATTATTATTATTATCTTTATTATTATTATTATTATTATTATTATGTTCTCTCTTTTTGAGTTAAATTCGTACATAATAAAATAAAACGCAGGATATACACTACTCGTTTATTCAGTTTGTAGAAATTACATTATTTTACTGTTCAGGAGACCTAACCACGAAACTCCACATTTGGAAATTTTGATTAAAGCACAAACGTATATGATTTTCAGTTAAACAAAAATGAAAGATATTATTATTATTATTATTATTATTATTATTAAACTGTAAATTCTGAGAGCGTGTGGCTGATATTTATAATTTCAAAAAAAAATCTGTTCCGAGTGCTAACAAAACTATTTACACAAAACCCCAATATGAATTAGGCTAAGCTGGGTAAATTCGTGAGAGAAGGCTATACAGTATATTGAAAACATTATAAAAATACAGTTTAAGTACAATTTTATCAAACTATAAAACATTTTTACATAATAGTTTTTAATACATTTTTTATTATTAATTAAACTAACGGGATGGTAGCTATTGGTTACTAAATTGTAAAATTTTAATTTTAAGAAATTTCGTAATGTTTTTCCCCTATTATTTTAAAAATTTCTGCTTTGATCCCCTAAAGTATAAACTAGATCTAATTCCAACGAAGCATTTGTTCTAATATTAAAACTGTCTTCACACACAAAACGAAACCAATCCATATTCATCACTTCACATGAAGTTTTTGAAGTTTTTGAATACCATTACACCAAATTATAACTTATTGAACAAAGTTTGAGTCATGTAAGAGTTGGTATTTTTACTAGCTACGAAGTGCACAGGGTGAACTATAGTGATATTATTTAAGTCTCGTATTATGTACTTCAAGTTAAAAATATATAATGTACCATATAGTAGGTATACTAAACCGTTTCATTAAATTTCTATTTCTAAGCAGACTACACATAAATGGTCGAGGTTTTTTTGTATATTTTGACTGCTTTCCTATGGAGTTTAAGTTTACGGTTTACCAATTTCACTCAAAATGCGAACACGTCAACTCGGCAAACCTTAAATCATTTTAACACTATAAAAATTTGTAGACAAGGACGCATGCCCTTCCTCTGTAGATCTATATCCGATATTATGTATAATTGAATCCAAAAAGTAAACTACAGATTCATTTCCCCCCTGCAGCTAACCCTTAAACGGTCGGATAGATATCACGAGATATTTAAGAACCATAACAATTATTATCGGTGTACGCGTATAATATAAAATTATCATGTGTATCGATAGTTGCGGAATATTATGTATTATAATCAATAAAATGTTGTATCGGCCCTCGGAGACGCTCTCTAAAACGTTTTATATTATGTTTTCCTTTGGAAGATTATTGCGCGAGAGGTGTGTATGGGTATTATTATATTATTCATGACAACGGCGTGTCCATCACCTTCGATATTCACACAGCACGAACAACGCACCGATGCACACCCGTATATGCATATTATTTTTATATAATATAGTGTGTCTGTGTGTGTGACGAGTCGTATTGAAAAGTCCGGACAGACAGGCAGACAGACGGACGGACTGGCGGGATAGAGAGTGGGGTTAGGGTTCGGGTGGGCGATTTTCACGCACAAATTTAGTGTAGGTATACCTACAACGTAATGACACCATTATATTTGCGATTTTTTTTATTTTTTTGACAAGGATCACGACACGGTCCATTGTGCCCCGCGGGCGACGTTAAATAACAAAAATATATCGTCGTGGGATCTTGACCCCTCCGCGGCCCAGGCCAGGACCCGTCAAATATTATGCTCCGATGCTGCCGAGTCCCTCCCTCGTCCGTCTCGGGGGCACCCGTCAAACTCGTCTCGGATTACGCGACGTGTCCATTGAGATTATTTGGAAAGGTGTGATCGTCTTCGATTGTGTACCTATACGCAATTTTTTTTTTT
>WHPZ01566560.1:0-34567 GCA_016617965.1 Macrosiphum rosae
TAATTTGTACAAAATATATTATATTATATACTTATATTGTAAGAGTACATAAATGTCACTTACTCTTATCACGTTTATCAGGTGTGCTGTTATCCTGCCCACCATCCGTATGTTGGCCACGGCCTGCGTGTACGGTGACCCCGAACCCTGTTCCCAGTCGATGATTACCACGTTGGCATCGTACCGTCGCAGGATCTGTCGGGCTATTTCCTTCAGCCACGGCCTGTCGCCGCCCTCCAAGAACCCGTGGGTGATGAAGTACGTGGGCATCGACGGGATCACGTGAGACGTGATCACCGAATTGCGGTCCTTGTGGTTCAGGTATTGGCATGCGTTCCTGTTGTTGCGAGTGTACAGACAGTACCTCGGCGCGATCTTTTCCGGTTTTTCCGGGAACACGTTTACCGGCCTGGAGGAGACGTCCTGCCACGGCCCGGCCACCGAGAAACAACCGTACTCGCCGTAGCACTTGACCTCCACGTCTGCAAAAAGACCAAGACAGCTGCGGTGTGATATACATTATTACTAATTATTTTAATCAGGAAGTTGTTGCAAGTATAAATGTTTTTTTTTTTGTTATTTATTCTTAAATAGTTATTTTAAAAATTATGCAGGTACTAAAAACGGCTAAACATTTACAAATAGGCATAGGCCATATTAATTTTATCATGTATGTACTTTTAAGGTTGTAACTATAAAATATAAAGGCACATCAAATTAATTTAACTAACCTAAGAATTCCTAACTACCCTAACTTTGGGCTTCACTTTTATAGTCTTATACAATTTTGGTTTAAAAATAAGAATTGCATATTTTTACTTTTTTAAACGCTTAAAAAATGCAAATTTAGTGTTTTTTAAGAGCATTATTCAGTTTCAAGCCCTTATTATAATATAGGTATTAAATTATTAACTGGTACTACTGTACCAGTGCAGTGATGGTTAAATATGTGTATTGTCCACATACACACACGGAGTCTTTCAAAATTCGTATGTGATATCAAAATTCGTATGTGATATCAAAATTATTGCTGTATAACATTATTGTACCTACTTCATTCAATCACTTCTAATATTTAATCGCACAAAACTTAACGACCTTATAACTGACACGATAGATCGACTGTCCAATATTTATACTAATAAGAATATTATGATGCTTTCTTTGAAATACAGCAGAGTCTCGGTAACTCGAAAACCTCAATAACTTGAATATGTTTTTTGCCTCTTGAAGTGTTTGAGGTACAGCCATAACACTAAAAATACACAAGTCAAATTTATTTTCATTCCCTATGGGCCTTGCGATTCGAGTTATCAAGACTCGACTGTAATAATTTATGTTCTATACTTTATTTTATATAACAATATAGATTTCCTGTAATTTTTGAGTAAATTTGTTTTTCTTTACATAGTCCAACTTAACTTTTTCGTGACGATATATTAACTGTGTCTATTAACTCAAAATAGGTGTTGTATATTGAATTAATAGACGCCTCGCAACAATATTACACTGTCTAGGTTTCCTACAAAGGTATAAGTCTGTATAGCCTGTACTCTGTAGGTACATGCAGGGGCGGATCTAGAGTTAGGAAACTGTGGGTCAGGACATTTCAAGGGGCCACTTATTAAAACCAGATTAGAAATCTATACTTGCAGTGCACTAGGTATATAATATATATAAAAAAAAATTATGCTGTATGTGTGTATTCGAGGGTCCAAGTGTCTAACTACCCAAGATCTGAAAAGAACTGCCAATTTGATCAGCAAATATTAACTGTGGGTCAGCTGACCTCCTGACCCCCCCTCCTTTAGATCCACCCCTGGGTACATGGATATTTTATACAGTGGGTATTACAAACCACTGGGCACTGCAGCATCACTAATAGTTGATTTTCATTCAGTTATAATTCATATGCCCGATTCTGTACCCAAATTACGATAACAAAACAACCCCGTTTATACCAGGACACATTTGTATAGCAATATATCGATGACGATGATGTTGTGTACCTTTATAAAACAAAAAGTTTGACCATTTTGAATTCTATTCTTTGAATGCCTATTACATGAAAGTTTTCGATGCATAAAATACTGTTTTCTAGTAGGTATCGTTAGTGGATACTACTTTATGTCTTTATATCCCGGGAAAGTGGTAGCCACAACTCTATGCGTTCAAAATGGGCGATGGCGATATTAATCGTGTTAAATATTTCAAATATACGAACGGGCATTATATTTGGTTTTAAATGGAGCAAAAGGCTATTAAAAATATTCGTTTGAAATGTTTTTTTTTTAAATCAATACAACGCCTAGGGTTTAGTCAATGGCAGTAATTAATAATTAGTCATTTCGACAGACGACAGTTGTAGTTTTACTTGGTATTCGATACTAAATTTCAATAATGTGTTGGTATGTAGCATAATAATTTATAATAACAGCGTAGTTTAAATTAATTAAACCATAGAATTTAAAAGTTTTATATTTTGTTGTTATACCTAAATTGATCAATTAAACTCTGTACATTTCTGCTACACGACACAGTAATAACAATAATTATTATCAATTTCATAATCAATGAAAACCGGCACGCTACACTGTGGACTCTGAGTTGCATTCAACACGTGGTAAATATATTTCCACCACTTGTATATACTTCGCACATCAATTTATATAGGTGCACAGTTTGCGATAACGTCACAACTCACAATATTTATGGAAATAACATTGCAAAATATACTGTAACACAATATACAGGAATCTAACAATAATTTATTATTATTATTATTATCGGGCATTTAAAAAATAATGTGTTGTTAAATTCCTCAAGGTTCTATAATAGTTAAGACCTAGCGAACTTTGAAATATTAAATTGTGCGCGCTTATAATATTGCAATATACAATAAATAATTGATTTCAGCTGTAAAAAATGATGACGTTTGGAGTTGACAAAGCGTCAACACAATTGTAATTCGGCCGATGTAACTACTTACAAAAGCGGTTTCAAGTCGATGGGAATTGGAAGATCTTACAGGAGGCAACCAGCTGTAAGACTCGGACAGGAGAAATAATATTGGTAATCGTACGGTAAGTAATCATGATAACAGATTGTAATTTATAGTTCAGTCGGTCGAAGCGTTTAGGTACAATATTCGATTTGCTTACGTAGTTACGTGAGTATTATTACTTATTCTGTTCAGGACGCGATGCACCGCTAGATTGGTTGTCATGTATTTTCTGTTGTACTCTTAGGTGTAGGAATAGTAATAATATGTCCGACATGTCCGTACTCCGTAGTAAAGCAGTGGTGTAATTAGGAATTTGGTTGGGGGGATATACGTTTTTAGCAAACATGAATGGTCATTATCAATACTTTGATAAAATTGTTAGCAGTAAAAAAAAGTTTTTTTGGGGGGGGGATCTATCCCCTTATCACCCCACCTAATTAAGCCCCCGTAGTAAAGTATAGGTAGGTATACTGGGTATTTTTGGGGATTTTTCGACGTAGACAAGGATGATAATTCTACAGAAAAATCAAATGGGCCAAAACCATTGCAGGTTTGACAAATCTAAGAGGTGGCTAAAGTTATACGAGTAAGTGGCATGACCTATATAACGCGAAAGCGATGGATTATTTATTTATTATTTATTACTATCGTGTATCATATCATGTTATATTAAGCGGAATTCGGTTTACTCTGCACGAATGACGGTGATTATTAGATGATAGAAGCCCGGATTAAGGATCAATTGGGTCCCGGGAGACCATACACTTAGTGGGCCCCCTTTCAACTTTAACTTCAAAATAATTGTATCATTACATATTAACGACTTAATATTATAGTATAATTTTATACTATACAAAAATATACAGAGTGTAGCTTATGTCGTACGCTGGGTTTTTTTTAAGAATTATGGATCGATGATATGGAATTTCGTTAAAACAAAAAAAGACGTATTTCTTTATTTTTAACAGGCAATTTTTTATAACATTTTCAAAATTTTCAAACACGCAGTTGTACCAATAATAAAATCGACTTTATTTTTTCAAATGGTAACCACTATGATTTTTGATGGATTCTGGTAAAGCTTTTTTTCTGAACATTTTGTCAGCCAAATGATCAATTTTGGTTTTCTAAGTTATTAACTATGGTCCTCTAGAGTTTAGTATAATATGCATTAATACTTTTAACTGAAATACCTAATTTACAAGAGCTAAATAATTTTTCTTAAAACTTCCTTTTTGTATACTTAAATAGTTAAATCGGTTAACTAAAATGCTCAAAAAAAAAATAAAAATATAAACAAAACTGTTGGCAAACATAGTACATTATTTATAGTAATTTTTCGGGATATAAAATTGAGAACAATTTTATTTTATAATTATTAATAATAATTTACCTACTATAGGTACCTATATTACCTACCTACTTAAATAATTATTTTATTTTGAAAACGGTATCGCGTTAAGGAAATATATTTTTGGGATAAAGATGGGCCCCCAAAATCGATGGGCCCCGGGATAGTGCCCACCCCTTAGTCCGGCCTTGGATAGATGTAGGTTACATCTGCAGGTAGGTATTTATTAGGTAAATATTAATCAACGACGTGACGGGGTAAACACTATGAGGATTCAAAAAAAATAAGAGTATAGGTACTCACTGTCGCCTTCTAAAATGACGTTGTTCGCGTCCGCGGTGTAGTTTAACGGAAATGTGATGTTGTCCGTCTGCGCCAAGTACAACATGGTCTGCAGCAGTAGATTGCTCGTGTTGTTGAACATGACTGCGTTGTACGATTTTCGGGGGTTACAAAGGGGAATGCAGAGACGACGAAAGTCAAGAGTCCGCACACGGACGAGATATTTCGTGGATATATTCAAATATACTACTGATTATTATTCAGTCGTACGCGTATTGCCGAATATCGCAAAATATTATTCCCGCTCGTCCCGCGCGCGCACGGCACCGTCGAAATCCCGAAGGACTCTCTCGAAAAACGCGATTAGCACACTGGCGGCAGTGTTTTATAATATTATAATGTTAAACTATAATAACCGTGCGAGAAACGAGAACACACAACGAGACCCTTTTTATCACGACATATGTTGTGTTCACACACACGTGTGGTGGTTGTCGTCGTTATAAAACAAGTCGTTTGAATTATTTTGGTTTTGACGACGACGATGTGGCGCACGTGATGGCTCGGATGCTGCAAGGCGCCGTATGAGCGCAACGCGGGTTTCAGTGCGTTACGCGTTCGATTAAATAGATAATTCGATTGTGAACAGCAGTGGAAGATAATAGAACAGAAACAATTATTATGTGCAATATTGAAGCGCAAAGGTCGGGAACACGACACTGAAACACGCTCCAATTTTTGTATACACACGATGTACACTTAAACGGCAGTACCGCGCACTCGACGAGTTGAGTTTATTGTTTTTAAGAGAAAAATAAAAACCGCGACACGCGTGACATATACAGAAACAGTTCAAAACGTACGTGGCCACGATAATAATATTATGGTAAATATTATAATAAAATTATTCCTCGAACATAAGAGGCGATCGAATGATCGATTTGTGGTAGACCGCAGACGGTATTTATACCGAACGGATCTCCGCGGGTGCACATTAGCTGCAACAATAATAAAAAAAAATTTTTTGTGCGTGGTCAAGCAATAATTTCGCAGTCGGTGCAGGCGACGGTATACATAATATTATGATTATTAATGTTATAATGATTGTTATTATGAAATATGTGCACGGCATGGTTTAACAACCTTTGTAATATTGTGTGTTTAACGAGAAACAATTATTATGATCTCTGAAAGTTATTTTTTATATTAAGGAATTTTGTTTATTTTAGTAGGTGATTCGCTCATATTTATTTTATATTTGATGACGTGTCCCTATGTCAATTACGTATTTAAATGTTAGGTGGGTACTTAATTTTAAGAAAACAATATTATTAATCGTTATGAATATATATAGTATAATTAATTATTAAATAGTATCTAATTACCAATAATATAGACTTTGAACGATTTATTATTCATTCGATTGAACTTGTTTGTGTTTCATACGAAGTTTACAAGGTTGTATTATTTTATCGAGAAAATCTTCGTCTGCAAAGTTACAATAAAAGGAAACTTCAAAGAAAACAACTCAAATTAATGCTTTTTAAAGTACCGAGAAAATTAAGAAAAAACAGTAGTCTTTACGCCTGCAAACCAGGTTTTGAGTACTTTTGACAAAATCTATTTTGTTTTTGTGGCGTAACTGTTTATGTTTTACTTATAACATGTAAATTGTATAATGTATTTATACTATAGGTACCGTTGTACCAATTCGTAATCATAGAATTTATGAGCAACCAAAAAAATGTTTATAACAATATACAGTTTCACAGTTTACATTCGTTATTGCTTTGAGTTCACCCAAGTTTTTATATTGATATTCTTAGTAGGTATTTAATAATTAAAGTACCTATACATTTTGCATACATTTGGCAGTTAACTGTATAGGTTAGGTAAACCAGATGAAAAGAAAAACACGATGCACGGATACCGTTTACAAAATGTAATATGTATACTTTAATTAAACGCTATTTAAATCTCAATAGATAAATAATTGACCTGATATTTTGATAATATTCATAATATTGATACATATTATATATTATGTCTCGTAAGTCGTAAACGAAACACACTGTTCAGCAACTATTATCAATTACACTCTATAACATTAAATTGTTCGTTTATAGGTACCTCCATAATCTGGAACATACGGAAAGCCAACCATGTTAGAAATAATGGACGGACGCACAACTAGGAGTTACAAAAAACTAATGAGTAGGTATCACCAAAGCTGTGCAGAAGAAAAGAAGATGAATGATAATTTAATTTTTTAATGAAATCGACCATGATACTAAATCGTTACAAAAGTATAATTAATAATAATATCACAACAAAAGCCCTTTGTAAACTACGTGTAAAAATGGCTAAGTAAAAAAAATATAAGACCTTTAAGCACTATAAAGATTTGATATCATGAATAAATGCTAAGTATTTTGAATTTAAGTACTTAATATTTGTTTCAATAATTTATTTACTTGGCGAGGAATTATTTCTTAAAAGAAACAAAGTGTGATGAACGAAATAATAAAATGGTGAAGAACTATTAAAATATAACTTATTGTTATTTAAAAAATATAATTATTAATATTTATATACTATTCTAAATAATGTATTAATATAGTATATATTACATTGTAGGTTTATTTCTAATTTCTATATTACAATTTACAACGTAATTAAGTAGAAAATCGTGCATTAGTAAACCTATAATATCATAATATGTACCTATCAGAGTACCTGTGTACCATTGGATAAAAATAGAGCGGGGGGGACTAAGTCCCCCCAAATGTCAGCAAGTCCCCCCAGTTCAAAGTATTTAGTACTAAATTGTATATTCTGTGGTACTAAGCAATATGGCCTATGGGGAGTCGGGCTTGAGTCCCCCCAAAAAAATTTAGTCAGTTTGCGCCTATGCAGTGAGTACCTATGCCGCGTATTAGCACTTGTCTTAAGCAATATTATTTTTATTTTATCCTAGGTATCCCATAATGCCGTATTATGTGAAACGGGATGGATCTGCAAAAAGTCACACGATAAGTTTTTGAACAAAAATAGATGACTATTGAGAACCAAGATAATTGCAGCAGCACTGAAAAAAACAGACACATCACCGCAGTGGATGAGACCAATGGCGTCATTTGGAGGTGGCAGGATGGGCGTTACCCACCTCCTTGTAATTAGTAGTTTTGGGCCTTCATATAGTAGCTAATAGGTGATATATTTAGGTATCTTTCTGCATATGTATTAATTATTAAGTCATTGTTATCTCTCAAAAAAATGGGTTTTTATGCCTATGATAGTAACCATGGTTATCTATCTATATATATATATATATATATATATATATATAAGCATGTCGAACGTGTCTCATATTAATTGATATAATTGATGTAAGGCCAAATAAATATGTAACTAAATAAGTACACGGGGCCATGGGGGGCAGCAATCGTCTATAAATACACAACCATCAACTACAGATACTGGCGGACGGAAATTATTACAGAGTAAAAAGTACAAATGATAGGACATTTTTACGATAATATCAAATTGGAATTTCCAATGACGTCGTTCCGGGTAGTTCGCTGTCGATTTGAAAAGAAACATGTAGAGCGGGATGCTGTTGCTTCTAAAGTATTCTATGGGTTAAAGAGTACGATTTTATTTATTTCAACATAATAATGGTCCCACTGAACATGCAGTGAGTGTGGGATCCACTGCTGGACGTATAAAGAACATTAACTAACAATTTCTTTGTTACGCACTAAATCTCAATAAAATAATATATTTAAGGTTTTGGCCGCATAAAAGTATTTTATGTTTACCGGTGTGGTCACATTTTTCTGCCTCAAAATGTGAAAACAGTCAGAAAAAGTAATTAAAAAGACATGATTTTAAAATCAATACATTCATCTCTCGGCTCAGAATCTAAAATAATAATAATTATAACTATTGATCTATGAACCCCACATTATATTTACGTAAAAGTAAGCACTATAGGCCAGGCGCAGCTTCAGATACCTACCAAGGGGGAGGGGGGGGCATTTTTTTAGCCATCACTAAATTTTTCGTGTTTCGTCGCAATGTCGTTATGCTATATATGCCATCGTTATGATATAATATGTCGATATATACATAAACCGTCTGTCGACAAAATAATATTAAACATGTTACAAATTACAATGTTATGAGTTATGACCAATAATGGTATTTTCCACAAATTACTAATTATTATAGTACACGGTCTAGGGTCTCGCGATACATTCCTACATGATACACGCATCACATATTAATATCATAATATGTTTTTTCAGGCAAATCAAAATTGTTAGATATCTAATCCAAATAATCTAATATAATAATTTAATTTTCACAAGGAGAAATATTAAATATAATATGTATTAAGAAATTAAATATTTTTGAAAGCCTGGGGGGGGGCAAAATATTATGGTGTATAGAAAATGCTAATATAAACATGCAGTCAAAATTTCATGTATCTACTGTCATTTGTTTTAGAGTTAGGTACACCAAAAACCAAAATCGATTTTGGGTAAAAATTCCCATTTTTCCTTAACTTTTCTTTTGTTTTTCGAGGCATTTTTTAAAAATATTGGAAAATTTTTACTTTTGACCCCCAAAGTACCAACTAGATTCACATTCCTATCAGAAAACATACTGTTCAAGAAAATCTAAGCACTTTTACGGTCCATAAATGATAAAAGCGATGACATACACCAAAAAAATTAAATAAAAAAACACACACCACTGTAAAATCAATACATTCATCGCTCCGCTCTGAATTTAAAATTTGTTAAATCTTTATTAATTATTTTATTATTATACTTTAGGTATTATTTTAAAAACGTCGAACAACTAACATGTTATTCGACTATTCGTGCAAAGCCTGGACAATTATAACGAATGTGCCATTCGTAAGTACTTACGTCATTCGTAAATAGCAAGTCTTCAATTAGTGTGTTGAAATACAATTAAAACATGACTACATGACGTAAAAAGTCTGTTATACGTAATAACCTAATACAAATAGTAAATAGCCATATCACAAAGAAAATTATTTAGTCTGTGCCCATAATAAGTAAATTTATGAAAATACTATTAAGTAAGCGAATAATTTATCTGTCTATCGTCTACGTCATGATTTGAACTTTTTGACGGAATCATCATACTTTTAATCTTTACTATTAAGTAAATAACAGGAATAAAATATCAACGTTTGGAATATTATAGGCTTTAGGCACCCATTATTACCATTATTATTTATATACCTAATTGTATAATTATAACGATATCTCGCCTGTGACCTGTGTTCGAATTTTCGACACAATCGTAAAGAGCAATGACCAATGTATTTGTATCGATATTCGATAATCTGTATACATATTATCAATTAATTGATAATTATGTAAGTAATGATTTTTTTCTTTTGTAATCTAATTTTTGTTCTTCGTATTAAAATAATATTACTAATGGTCAATGTCGCCGATGTTAATTAAGAACAATTAAAAAATAATAATAATAATAATAATAATAGTATACACACGACACACACAATAATATGTTTCTTGGAAAAAAATTAATATTTTTCGTATTTATCTATTAAGCCTAATTTAAGCTGTAGGTATAATATAGGACTCTCCGCAGTCATTTTGCAGTAGATAGGTACTTAAATATTTCAAAACACCGTTTAGTGTTTATATTATAGTAATATATTTACATATAATATATATTGCAATGGCGTTCAAGTTAACAATAAATAATAAATACGTTTAAATTAATATAAATTATAGTGAACAATGTTGATTTTTGCGAAGGACAAATTAGGAATATTTTGACGCTGTGGTGTGTTTGCGATCAATCAGTTTTGATTATCGTGGTCCTCGTAGTCGTCCAAGTCACCGATGAAAAATTGTTCGATATCTTGCAGCGTTTTGTTTTCAGTCTCGGGCATGCACGCATACAGGTAGAGAGTTCCGACTAACGTGATCGATCCGTAAACGATGAACAGCCCGGGGAGAGTGAACCACTCTTGCATTTCCAAAAAAAATTTCGTCAAAACGAACGTCATCAAAAACGCCAATGCGGCCGTTAGTCCACTTGCGATGCCGCGTCCCCTATAGAAAAATTGAGGTTTCGATTTTAAGTTAAAGTACTACCTAAGTAATAATATTGTATGAATTAAATTTGACTAAACTATATATGATCATTTTTTTAATATATATTTTTATCATACAGTTATATTCTGTAACTATGGAAAACGTCTAAACTTACTTTGTCGGATATATTTCACTGACCAACATCCATGGAATGGGAAACACACCGTAACCGGAGAAGAAGAATAAGGCGTTCAACAATATCATCGGTATCCACGTAGACGAAAACGAGAAATAAGTAGTAGAAAGCATGTGCATTCCAATTCCGAGCATCGAAAAAGCACAGAGCGCCATCGAAACCAATGTGATAGGACGTTTGCCGAATTTGGAGACGGTCAACACGTTCAAAAGAGTTCCTACCAAGGTCAATATAGAAGTATAGACCTAAAATACAAATAATGCGATTAAAAAAATAGTTATAATCCTCAAACGCTATGTGATTAAAAAAAAAAAATCGAGAAAGACGCACTAATATTAAAATATTTGTGTATAAAAAAAATATCGTATGACATGACGTATATGTGTTAAAAGTATACATAACAATAATTTAAACGTAACACAGACCAGTGTCCACTGAGCAGTGCAAGGTAAACCGATTTCGCCAAACACGGCTATCAGGTACGGTTTGGCCGGTATGAACGTGGCGAACGACCAGAAGAAGAAGAAGAGCATTATGAACAAGAACGGCCGGTTGAGTTCCGGTGACCAAAAACTCTTCAGTGTGTCCAGAAAACCGACCTGGTTTTGATTGGCGAGAATGTCGATTTCGGCTGTAAAAAACATTATTATACAATATTGGAATATAAATCACAAAGTGATTAGCTTCAATCTATATCATTAGGTAGGTATTTGGGATCTACGTCAGGACACGTTCGATTATATTATTATATTATTATATAGCTATCCCGCCCGGCGTTGCCAGCGAGAGACACGCTTGTGATTGTCCGAGCAGTATATTTTCAGGTAGGCAATCCACCTGTGTCCTGTGGTGGATTGTAGAAGTGCGTACGTAATTACGAATGTTTTATCAACACTTTGAGTGCAACAGTGTTTATGATATGAAAGTGTTATAGGTTCCCGGGACAACGGTCGAAAAATTAGCGTTAGGAATACCATTTTTACGAAGTTATATGGTTTTGACCAAATACAGGTCTAAGATTTTATTTTTCGTAACCAATAGTAACCTTATAATAAACAAAATTATTTTTTTTGCTGGACAGATGGCGCTATACCTACTGTTATATTTTTTCCATCCAGATTTCCTACTTTTCCGATAGATTTTCCTAAACATTTTTTTCATATAAACGTCCTGACAGTTACGAACGCATTAAAAAAAAAAAATCGGTCAGGTCGTTTTTGAGTCTTAGAGACACTAACGAACAGCTATTAATTTTTGTATACATAAATAATCAATGATAATAATATTATCGTCGGACGTCGATGCTTACCGTTGGTAGTGTCGTTGGTGTTGATCTGCAGGTACTTGACGTAAGACAGACGCCGTTGGTCTATTCCGCAGTCGGCGTACTGTTCGAGATCGACGGACTTGTTGAATCCCGCGTAGATCGAAAGCTCGGAAAACTCGTCTTCCACGTCGGCCGTGCTCACACAACCCCTCAGATAGGCCAACGACTTTTTCGCCTCGTCGGGCCTGTTCCTCGACAACAGCCATACTGGCGATTCGGGGGTCTACGTATAGAGAAATGGATGGTAATATTATGACGTATAGAGCGTGCAGTAGAGGCCGCAGTAAAGTGGCGATGATATAATATAAAAGTATAATACAACGTGTGATAAACATATCATACAATATAATACAGTCGAGTCTCGATAAGTGAATTTTTTTCTTGCCCCCTTTTAACACTGCAACGTTTGAGGTATATAACTCGAAAAATACACGAGTTTAATTTATTTTTATTCCCTCTGAGATTCGAATAGTCGAGACTCGACTGTAGGTGTTGTAGTGATCGCTCATTAAAATTCGTATTTGCATTCCGCACGATTCTGAGATATGATTTTAAAACCCTACAAATGTAATAAAAAATTAATTGAAAACCACTAGCTCTACTTGACGTAGTATAGTATCAATGTTTGTGTCATTCTTTTTAGATAAAAATGAATAAATATCTTTGAAAGGTATTAGGTATGTATTTTGTTTAGGTAATAGATAATATGTACCTATATTGGCTACGTCCTACGGGATTTTCTCCGTGCAACGGATTTCAATGTAACTAGGTACATATCCCACCTACACGATAATTTTTAATTTGAAAAATGAAAAATATAAAAATAAATACCGATACACGGTTTTAAATGTATGCGGGTATATTATGCATATATTGTATGTGCGCGAAGGCTATAATAATAATTGTAATTGAGAGGAAAACAAACTGCATTATTCGTTACAAATAAAAATATGTAGTATGCCCGTAGAGTTTGTGCCTAAAATCGTGGAATGCAACTTTATCACGATATTTTAAGTTTTGGTATTAACCGCATATTCATCTTAACTTTTTAAAGGATTAGATAAAAAGTAATGCTATATAATTATATAGTAAATAATGTAATAATAATAACGTGATATGAAAATGTGTATGGTAATAATAATAATGTAATATGCTTACCAGGAGGACGACGGCGGCAAACGATATGACGGGCACGGCCATGTTGATCATGGCGACCGTCCGCCACGGCATGACCGTGGACATGAGGTAGGCGACGAACGAACCGAGCATGATGGTGAACGTGGACACCGACGACAGTGGGCCACGGAGCCTGGGCTCGACCGTCTCGCCCACGTACGTCAGCACTGGCGCCTCGCTCAGGCCCATGCTCAGGCCGAGCGCCACGCACGACACGTACAGATCGAACGCGTTGCCGGCCCGCCACAGAACGTACCAGCCGACCAGCTGCGGTACGCTGACCAGGGCCATGCACCACTTGCGGCCCACGATCTCCTGCAGCACGCCCGACAGCAGGCCTCCCGTCGGGTGGCATACCAACAGCACGCTGCCGTACCACGACGCTTCGGTTTCCGTCAACGTCATGCTGTCGCCTCCGCCGCCATCGACTTCATCTGACATCAGCGACCCGATGACCACCGTCGGAATGGCCAGCGACATGCCAAAGCCCAACATTATCACATTTTGCACGATGATCGTACCGATCTGTGGGTGTTAGACACTTTGAAGTTAGTAATAACTAATAATAATTACAGCTGCAGTGCGTTTGTGAAATTTGTTGCATTTTTAGTTTTATTTCACAGCTTATCGTAAAACGAAGCTTTCCAAACAGAAAGTTTGAACAGAGTTATGTGACAACCAAATGGATTTTGAAACATTAATTTTGAATTTTTAAGTCATTTGCTTTTTTCATCACATTTTAAACTGTATACTTGGGGGATTTTAAATGAATTCAATTCGCAGCACTAGGTAATAATAATATTATACTTGTCCGAATATAATATGAACTATACAAAAACTCGAATGTCCAAAAACAATCGTAGTCTTAATTTAACAAAATATTTTTGATAAAAATATATTTATAACTATTTGATAAGATCAATATCGATAGTTTACTTGATAATTTACATACCAACAAATACTCAAAGTAAATTACTTAAGTACCTACCTAATACTTTATTTTTACGTATTTTTAGCGTATTACGTTGTACATAAATAAATTATTCATTGGCTTAATGTTTATTAACTTGAATCGGTTGATTTGTATTATTCGCCTAGCTGCAGTATTATTATAGACTGGTAGATACCTTATATTTACTCAGTTTGGTTCTCAATAACGTTTATACTTGTCTAACTTTTTACATTTTATAATTGATCATTCGATCATCTTGTAATCTGACTTTTGACATACTATTATATTGAATTCAGAGTTCAAACCACACTGTCGAAAATACTTAGAAATATATTATATCATGTGTGTGCAAATGGGCGACACGTATATAATATATAACATCAATACAGTACTTCATTATTGTCATTGCATTGTACCTACTTGAATAATAATAAATGTAATTTATGTATTTTTTTGTACTATCGAACCTAGCACTAATTATAATAATATGGTGCTGTAGCTTTCGCCCTGGGCGATTCTACCCCATACAAGGTCACAAAACCTGCACACTGTCATTCTTCTCTCATCATTGGAATATTTGGAACAATCACTTTATGATGGTATTGCATATCATATTATTATATTTTATGTACACATATTAATAATGGAATAGTTGGAGAAAGCTGGACAAACAATAATAATTATTTTAAATCAATTCTGAAATGCAGCCTAGAACAACGTATAACGGATGACTAACGGTTCAATTATGATTCTTTGGTTAAACTTTCGTTCTTATTGTAAACCTCTTCCAGACGCTTTTGGCTGTATAATATCAATATACTAATTAAGTTTTTGGACATCAATAGTTCAATGATGATTACTTCGTCGATATCATTATATGATTATGGTAAAACATAATCATTTCGTCCTTTAAAATCGAGTATAAAATGTTTTTTTTTAATTTTATTATAAATGACCTTATGGATGTATTAAGCTATAATACGAGTAACGTCATTAATCATAATATTACATCCAACCAATATTGCTATTGAAGTACACGTACCTAATAACGATTAGTTTTTTTTATTCTTGTGCATTTATTTTACTCGGGAAATGCCGGATATGCCAGTGTATCTATATTATGTACATTCGAAATGATCATTTTGTGTTCACAATTATAATATAATACTTAGTTGTACTTATACACTTGTACAGGTAGTAGGTACCCGCAAGTATTGATTAAACAACACGATTGTATATCAATGGCATTCGCATATGAGCGCACCATGAGGTCGACATCAATCTAGTTTCGCATTATTTTAATACATCAAAGATCCTTGACGTACGTTGTTCCGGCTTTCTACTTCAATAACGTAATCGTTTGACTTTATGAGTTTGATTAGTTTGAACACTGCAGCAGCATAAGTACACCTTCCTACTTTGCACTTCCAAAATATGTTTATTGTCTCAGTTCAAATAAGAATAATCATTTGAATTCATATCAAGGCTGCAGGTGTGATAGTTATAAATATTTGTGAAATTCATGAGTTTTCACTGGTAGTTTTTAGATTTATTTAGAAATAAAGATAAACATTTATGATTAGTACCTACCATAACTCACAAGTCAATAGGGTATTAGTATTTTAGAAAATATTTACAATAATTAATCCATTAAGTTCTACATGTTTCGACTCTAATCATATTTGAAGTTATACCTACAACATAATGCCATCTGAATACAATACACAAATTATTATGTATACTTTACCGGACAGTGGTAAATATTTAAGACAATTGTACATTACGATCGTATTTAAATTACGTTAAAACTATCATGCACTATGTCAATTTTATAGATTAAATTAATATAATAACTAATTGATCAGAATCTTAAAATATTTTTATTATTATCTAAATTTAATTATACATTAATTGTTTTATACCATTATAAAATATTATTGATCTATATAAATATATAGTAAGTACTAAGTATACCTACTTTAAAAAAAATAAAATGCCCAAATTATAAGAAAATGTTTTTTACTTAAATAGTGTTTGCGTAATTATAACAAACTTTAACTACCTATAGATATCCGTATACTAAACTATACTTATATTAAATAATATTTATTTAAGGTAACTACTAAAAAAATATGCAAAGTTGGAAGGCTCGTAATATATATAATTCAAACATTTTATCATGTTTAAACAGTAAGTATAATATTATAAGTCATAGTTTAATAGTGTATATTATTATAATCAGTCGATATATTATTTTAAATTTTTTAAGGATCAGTCGTTAATTATTTAAAACACATGAATAAATAACAAATAGGTTAATATGATTTAGGTACGTTTTACGTACAATATCGTATAATTTTTTAGTAAAATTTAATTTTGCTAATACGTAGGAAAATTATATTTTGGTGAAAACTACATATAAAACACGTGTATATATGTGTGTATGTGTCAGTACACACTACAGAAGTGATCAGTTAAATTAATATTTAGTTTGAATTGGAAATATAATAATTAACGTATTAATAAATACCTACACAATAATAAAATAATATGTATTATGCATAACTAATATCTGTATCTTGAATAAATAAAAATAATAATACTAATTTAATTTACATTTAAAGCTGAGCATTAAATGTGTTAAACGGTCCACTGTCATGAAATATTCATTTCAAAAATTAAAAGTACCTATATCTATATCTATATAACACATTTAAACTAATGAATTTAAGAAATATTAGTTATAAAAGTAACACTTTGGTTTTGTTGTAATATTCACTAAATGAAAGTGTATACTTATCGCTATAATAATATAATACACTATAATAATATGATATATGCTTTATTTAATTAACAGATAAAACTATTAGCTCTTTACATATTATACTAAAATCTAAATAGTTATTTAATATAGAACTGTTGTATACTTTACAAGCCTAGATTTTTGGATATGATCATTTAAATAATTTTTATTTGTATAATGTATGTACATTTTTCTTTAAAACGTAATAAGGTTGTTATTATTATTATATTATAATAGGCACGTTGTTGGTTAGGTATATTACTCAGGCTGCAAAAAAAAAGTTATAGTTTTGAATAAAATTGGTTTAATAAACGTAGGTACGGTTGTCATTATTTTTTTTTTTTTTTTTTTTATTTAAAGAGAGAGCCCTCGGCAGCATAGGCCATTGGGCTTACATAATATTTTTAACTTAAATTAAATGTTAACAATAATATTATACGGACGGCAGTCTCAGTATAACCGACTAAAAATATCATAATCGCTAATAGCAAAATACAAAAATAATCACATAATTTATACATACTTGAGCTAGAGAGGATTTAAACAAATTGTACTCGTTCTTGGCATTTTCCGGGTCTATTTTTGGCGATTTAAGTTCGGCCATCGCCGAAACAATATTCAATAACGATAACAGTATACGTATAGTGCAATAATATTGTGATGGATTATTCGCGGTGATAATATTAATAACGAACGCTGCAACGGTCGGACCCACGAGCGACAACAATAATGGTTAGGTATTTACCACTGCGGTTATGTGTGCGTGGTACATGTATCTGTGTGTACCAGTGAACCCGGTGTGAGGTGGTAACTTACTACGAATACGCGCGTCTTGACTCCGTGTCGCCGCACCGAGAGGACGGTCAAGGCGTTTCGGGTGATAGTCAAGGACCGTCGTCGGGATATTATTTGGTATCTGTTCGTGTGCAATATAACATGAACGTTCCCCGATCGATGAAAAAAATTAATAAAACGTAACAACAACAGAGAGAGTGAGGCGGTTTTTTTTTACCGTATGGTACCTGTTGCACGCGGTATGGGTATACATAGAGGTACCTATATTATCGTATACGAATCGGTTCTGAGAAATTGTTAACGAGTTCTGTGCAACAACTTCCTCAAAATAATTTCCGGAATTAAACGCGTTGCATGGCTTTACCGTGGTTACAATATGTGTCTGTAGTGTATTATATATACACGTCGTGTGCTTCAATACATCTTAACACGAGTGTGTGTGTGAACTAGTAAACCGCATACATGTTAATGTGAACTCAAATATCTGGTAACTTTTGAAAAAAAATGTTAAATTTTTTAATACATTTTTTAAAGAAATTGTTTGCTGTATGTTTACTCACAGGTACATATAATTATACTAGGTATGTTATTATTACTTCTAAAACCACGATTGACCTACAAACTTATCATTTTCACAACGTTTTTAAGAAAACAGCATTTCTTGTGATTGATATCAAATAATTTTTATGGAGTTTTTTATGAAGTTTGTTTTCAGCCGATGGTTATATTGTGTGTTTTATGTAATATGTAAACACTAAACCATGTGATAAACATCGTAATTAATACCTTAAATGCAAATATTGTATTATATTAGATAGTAAAGTATCAATGTATAAGTGTACCATCAAATATTTTAAATACTCATCAGGAATAATAGAAACAATTATGATTTTCAAATTTACTATAATGAATAAAATTGATGAAATAATTAATTCAGTATACGTAATTTTGTCAAACATTAGATGGATAGATATATGGGTTGGATAAGTACCTATACCTACAATCGATCTGTATTAAATATATTTCGTAGATAATGTAAACGATTTTTAAAATAAGTATGAGTACAATACTTATAATGTTGTGTATACATAAGCACTTCGTTAATATTATTATTAAAGTATAACATTCACTGGCGTAAACAAAAATAAGAAAACAATTAATATTGCCTATGGTTAATTATTATACACTTATCAAATATTACAATAATAATAGTAAAAATAATAATAATAATAATATAAATAAAAAACATACTTATACATGATAAAATTAAATAAAAGAGTTCCAATAACTGTATCACAACTAAAATAAGATTACATTGTAATTACAAATATTTTTTATAATAATTAATAAATATATTATATTACTTGGGCTCTGAACGAAAGAGTTTTAATTTTTACTGAAAATGTTCTGCTTTGTACTACCCATGCCTTGTTTGGTATGGGTACCGTACAATATTGTTTTATTGGTTGTTATTCAAACAAATATTTTCAATTAGAAAAACCATATTTGAATAATATTTTTCAAATTATATTATCCAGAACAAATTGAGAAAAGTTAAAAGTCCGTTCATACAAAACCGAGGTATTTCAATTAGTAATAAAATAAAATATTTCTAGATTTCTAGATTGTCTTTGAATATTTTAACTTTAAAATAATATAGCGAATAAAAATATATAACATAATAATATATAACAATATCAAGGAACAATTATTAGAAAAATCTAATGGTACTAATTTCATTATTTTATTTACATTAAAAAAAAAACATAGAATATCTAATAGTTAAAACAATAATGTACAAAATATATCGAGTATATAATATTGTGAACAAATAGTGCACAAACTACAAACACTTGGCATAATATGTATTATGCTATTCTTAGATGGTTAATAACTACTTATGTTTTCATTATTTAGTATTTACATACCTACATCAATACATGATACACCGATATACATAATTAGATTTGAAACCTAAATTTAAATACTTGATAATATATAATATAATATATATATAATATATACTATTATCACGGTCTTCGCGTACAACAAATTTTTACTCAAAATTGATTTTTTTGTAGTTTATTTGAAAAATTCCGATATTTCTTGCAATGTCTTGTTTTCAGTTTCAGGTAGACAAAAATAGAAATACACACAACCGATCAAACCTCCGAACCCGAATATAGTAAATGTATTGTAGAAATCCACTAAATCGACGACATCCGGATAATACTTTGTCATGAAAAAACTGAGGATGAAAGACAGCGTCGAACAAATGCTACAGGTTATGTTTCTACTCCTGAAACAAATGTTTAAAATCCATATATTGTTATTATTTACGTAACATAGATTACATCAAAATTTTTTTCTCGATGAAATATATTTTATCACAAGATGTCTTATTGTCTTTGTTTATAATATAGGTACTCTTGTAACATAATATTTAACAATAAATAATATTTTGATTTATTTGTTTTACGAATTAGTGTAATAATATGCTGTTTACAAAAGCAATTTCATGATAATTTATTATTATAATCTTTAGAGTATCCATTAATTTTTAAATGTTATCGATGTGCGTAGATTTACACAGGCATTGTTTATTTTCTTAGGTTTAAGTACTCGCCAGTTATGATTTATTTTCGCATTAAAAAAAAACAATAACATTGATATTATAATTATAGTGTGTTGTACTGTTATTGTTATAATTTTTAAATCATATTCATATATTATATAATTTTTAGAGTGGCGATTGTTTTGTACTCACTTCATGGGGAATATTTCAGTAAGAAGTATCCATCCGATAGGCATTATGCCGAATGATGCCACGAACGTACTAATGAGGAAGCATGTTAGTAATAACCAAGATTTTATTTGTTCTGAATTTGTCCAATAGACGCCAATCAATCCGATTGATATGTAACAAATAGAACAAATCGACAACGTCATTAAGGTGAGGAATCGTTTTCCAAGTCTGTTCACCAATAAAACAGTCAATATGCCTCCAACTATGGCTATGCACAACGAAAACGCCTATAATATAGAAAATAAATAAATGAGTAAAATAATGCGTTATAAATTATAATATTATAATATAAGTGGGGAATCATCACACGAATATTGAAAACAATTTTTTTTTCAAATTTTTTTCGAACGCGAACAATAATGTTTAACCTCTTATATAGCTTTTGAGTTATATATACTTACTACGGTCCATTGGACGTCGACGTCGGCGCCAAATGTCCTAAATACTTCCACTAGATACGGTGCGAATGGTACTCCGGATAACAAGTTTGAAAAGAAAAAGTATATCAGCAGCAGACGAAAAGGTTTGAGCACGTCCGGCTGAAGCAGTTGTTTCCAAGAACTTTCCGAATCATTTTTGCCGTTTTTATCGTCTGTGTCGAATCACGAAAGTAATATTATTACAGATTTTTTATTATGAACAACACGCGCTAGTAGCTTATGGTGTCGACGAAAAATAAAATTTAAAATTACTCGACGAGTTTTTATTCGCAGACATGAACACTACCATTTCGTGAAATTCGTTCGAACACTTATCGTGTGTCACCCATCCCCGTAACTTGCCAAGCGTCCGTTGCGCTTTTTCGTTCTTGCCCTTGGACAGTAACCACATCGGAGAATCCGGACTCTGTGTATACAACAATTATTATTGTTATAATTGACGGGTGTCTTTGTCTTCGGGCTATACGGTCGGTGGTATAATATTATTATGTAGATCGTAGACCGGTAGACCTTTTACTTAAAGACCGGCCCATCATGTCGTACCAAGTACAAATTAATATCCGCGTGCTGACACGGCCCAGTGATGCAGCCCGTTTAGTATAAATATAATTATATAATATTTATTTTTTACCGTATCGGAGTAACTCGGTAATCGAAAAGCGCCACCTATGTCTTGACACGGTGAAAACGTGAAGAGGGCCGGTCTGTTAGTAAAAGGTCTACGGTACCACACTAGAATACAGCAGCAGTCTTGTGAATTATACGGTTTTTTATTGTATAACAAATATTTTAAATAAACATCCCAATGAGTTTCGAATATTTTTTTTTACAATTTGTGTTCAATTATATCGGCATTATGTAATTTTCATTTTCCCAACCTTCTGCGAAATGAATTATTCTATACAAAACACATTATAATAAATTATGTGTCCAAATTAATTTTCGATGTGAGGTTTAATACGTAGAGGTTGTCGGTGTAAAATATCTACCTGCTATTAACTTTTGTTTTGTCACAAATAATAATTATTATCCTGCATAATGCATGATATAATGTATTTTTCAAGTGAATACAAAAATACAAAAGACATATTCAGAATATATAACGTGCAGTTAACATTGGGACAAATATCTTGTGAGATAGGGGGAGGGGCCTAAAGCCCTACTTTAATAATATTCAATAAGCTTAAAACAAAATATAGGATATGTTTGGGGTTGACTTTGGACACTTGGGGGGGCTTAGCCCCCAAAGCCCCCTCCTATTTGGGGCCTATGGTGTTGAATAAGTCTTCATCTGAAATATATGTCTAAATAGTTATAATCGAATATATAATATACAACAAAACAAATAGTATTAAAACACATACCTACTTAGGTGCCTCCTATATAACCCCTAATATTTTACAAACTCGTATGATACGTATATAGATAGATATATAATCGTTATAATTACCCACCATGCACAAAATCGCAATAGTTATGATCGGTATTGCCATGTTGATGAGTACGGTCAACCTCCACTGTCTGGTGATGGCGTAGATGGTGGCGAACAGCAGCGAACCGCTGAAGAAGAACACGTTCGTGGCAGACATCAGGGCGCCCCTGAGTTTCGGTTCACACACTTCGCCTATGTAAGCGGAAAACGGGCCGCCCGAGAACCCAACGCTCAGGCCCATAATTATCGAGCACGCGTACATGGTCTCCACGTTTTCGGCGTAGAAGAACATGATCTGAGACACCAAGTACGGTATGTTGGTGATTATCATGCAGTTCTTGTGGCCTAGCCGACCCAGCACCAGAGACGAGATCAGGCTGCCCAGGGGCGTGCACAGGTACAAGAGACTTCCTGCGATATGGATACATGACGACGATGGTAAAATAATAAAATATAACAATACATTTTTGGTTTTTTTTATTCAACGTTTTTAAATACTATTTTCGAAAATCATTACGCGCCGTTGTTAAGACGCAGTGTACGTTGAAAAGTCTGGGCAAAAGTTGAATTGAATTCTGCACAGTGTCGGGCGTGTGTATAATGCCAATGGTACAATATATTATATGCCGTATAACTCAAGTGCGGTAGATATGTTTAAACACGTATTCATACTCACCAAACCAAGAGGTCTGCTCGTTGGTCATGGTTAGCCATTCATTTTCATTTGAATGGTCTGATAATGCTCCGATGATGACTGTCGAACAAATCAGCTCTGTGCCGACTCCGACTTGTAAGAATCCAGCTCCGACTAACGCCAAACACTGTAATAAATCAATAGGTACTGCAGATTATGGCATTACTTTTTTTTCAATGGAGAATGGGAATATTGCCTGTACCTAATACTTTTTATTTGTTAAACACTTATTAAGAAGTTCAGTTTATAGCTATGTAAACCGTTAAAATTATATAACTTGCCTGTAAGTAGGTACACCCAAACAATTAAAAAACCACAAATAGTAGAATAAAATATAAATGGTTTTTTTTTAAGTGTAACAATTAAAAAGTTATTCATCTAAAAATCGTGGTTCAGCTTCATTTATAGTAATGAAAATAACTTACTTGTGAAAAAGTGGATTTGATACCATATTTATAGTTCCTATTAGACTCCATTCCATAAACTATATTTCTTTTGTTCTCCGTGAATTAAAACTATAATCAAAAATGCGATAGAGTATTTTTATTATTTTGTAAAATAGCTATTGTAAAAATAACTCTTAAAAAATATTTTTTCAACATATTATAGTAGGTACCTAATAAATGTAATAATTTTTAATAAATTCTATTTTTTTTCTATTATTTAATTTATAATTTAAGTTAATTACCTTATTTATTTAATTGTATTCTACATAATAATACCTAAATTGTATTATGTTTTTTTATAAGACTATAACGTGCTACTGTGAGCGTTGAAATGTAAAATGAAAATATAAAATAGTATGATCTTTTTTTTCACTCCCCTGCCTAAATGTAGTCCTGATGATAGCACAGTCATAATATATAGGTACCTGGTACCTAGGTACCTACATAATGATCTCTACTTATACTGAAACAATAACAAAACAAATGTAGGATTCTTTTAATATACAAAGATAACGTGTTTAAATACTGCTTTTGAGTGTTTCTTATAATCTCATATCTATTATTTCACCACTCACTACTAAAATTGTTATTCTCGTCATTGCCCTATATTTATTGAATCTAGTAATAATTCATTGGTCTAGGTCAGAAATAAGATGTCTTCTAGATAGAAGATAGTGTATTTTGATGATGAGGGTTTTTTTTATAAACATTCCTATTTTGAATTATTATTATTTACTTTATTTGTATTATAAAATAAAAAATAAATTATAATTCTACTATTATTATTATTATTTTTTTCGTCATTTTTACTATTTTCTATTTTAATTTGTTAAATATTTGCTTGTCTGTTTTAGTGTTTTCATATTTGAGTTGTGGCAATCCGTACCTGCAGTATAATATATTATAAATAAATATAAATGTAAAATATTATAAAAGTCTCCAGTAATTATAATAGTTTTATACATTTTCATCGACCTCAATATTGTATAATTATTACTTATTAGTTTTGAATATTTTGTTATTTCAATAGTTTGTATTATATTTTATGAAGAAGTCAAACCTGTTATTTTGTTTTTGTCTTACATAACATATGAAAAACATCGCAAATTCGCATTCAGCAGTTTAAATTTTATATTGTGAGATTTAAAATTAGAGCGAATTGACCTAACTTAAAGGTAGGAACAGTATCTGTGCTCTCGAGTATGGTTTCATAATATTTTTATTTTTATAGGCAAGTTATAAGAATTTTTAATATTTTACACAGTCATAACTTGCTTAGAAAATTAAACATCGTAAAAAACCTATAAGAGACCACAGACAATGTCCTTACCTTTAAGTTAGATAATAGGTAAATTTACCTACATTAATATTTAAGCTACGACACGAAATTGGAACTACAGATCATAAGTTTTGGTATGGTGTGCTGTGTGGAACAGAGACAACATAATTTGCGGGTACAACGTCCTTTCAATAAAATATTATGCGAGTTAAGTACAATAGGATGGTAAGATTACCATTACTCAACTAACCTCGTATCCTTCCTTGTTCCTCTAAAAGTTGAAAATTAAATGAATAGCTTTACGTGAATTCCATTCTTTGATAGTTGATAAATGTTTAACTATGACATAAATTAATATTAATATAAATAGGTATTATTAGTATGGTACAACTTAAGTGTCTAAAATCTAAGTAGTGTTTTATTATAGACAATTAATTGATAAGCATGAAATTGTACACATTTATTTTAATTGTAACTGAAATCATTTACAATTGGTGGTACAGTTGCATGACTTTTATGCAGGTAATTTAAATACAAAGTTCCTTAATATTTTAATAAATTACATAAAATCGTTATGTTCTAGCAAACTGTAGTAGGTATATGGTAAGTGGTAGGTAGTGTTTTTATATTACGGTGACAATTTTTTGTGAGAATATAACGGAGAATATTCTGTAGGTACCTACTTACAATTTTTTTTTTCAAAATGTAATTATAGTCTCAAAAAAAGATAAGTATTACACATAAATTAAACAAAAACACATAACTTGTGACAATTAGATTATAGTTG
Organism: Macrosiphum rosae; assembly: GCA_016617965.1. Lineage (NCBI taxonomy): Eukaryota > Metazoa > Arthropoda > Insecta > Hemiptera > Aphididae > Macrosiphum > Macrosiphum rosae. The sequence goes on from WHPZ01566560.1 coordinate 25,881, forward strand.
CTTAAATTAAAAATAAGAATACATATAGGATGATGCTTTAAAAAGAAATATCGAAAAAAAGAAATTCTGAGAATATTCTTCTATCAAATCATTGCTGGTGGGGGAAAAAAAAGTTAAATGTTTTAAGTAACGTCCTCAATGATTATAATTAGGTCGGTACTTACATTATATTTATTTGTAATTTTTCCACTTCTTAATTTATTTACCATTATATTATGATGATGTAGCCCTGTAGGTACCTATGTGGTTTAAGGCCAACACTAACTATACCAACAACTAAATCGTGATTAAAACAATTACCACGTCCAAATCACATGCAGTAAATATATCATATTTTTAACAATCTAAAATCTTATCAATCAAATTCAAAGGAATCTCTAGAAAAATGATCATCCCATTTTTAATTGAATGAGATAATTTAGGTTTTTGGTAGGGATTTTGGAGTTCATTAACCATTGTATTTGTTAATTGTTTAAAATACATGCTATATGTTATCAGTTATCATACATTTTTATTTTTTAGCTGGCACTAATTATTAATATTTACCAAGAACTACCTATTATGATTGAAGACATAATTTATTTGATAGGTACCTATATTTTTTTATATTTGAAATTATATTGTCGTTTAATTTTACTTACTGCGATAATGTGTAAGAGAAAATTAACATTTTAGTAAGTGCTATATATATTACATTTTGTTTACTTACATTGAAATTTTAATCATGTTTGATATTTGCTTAGTATTTTATTTTATTTTTGTAAATACGAAATATTTTGTGTTCCATTATCGTGTATTTAGGTAGGTAGGTACATAATATTATACAATTATAAATCAATTTGTAATCAATGCTATTATCAATTACCACCTACATACTTTGTACATGGGTGTGTAATTAGATTTATGTTAGTCCAATTTACAGGTTTAAATTATCAACTAAATCTACATAAAGTTAATACGCAATTTAATGTCTTCATACCTACTGTATGGTGTAAATGTTCATTTGTAAATAAATACCGCCAAGTGTGATGACTGATGAATGATGATAGTTTGAAAAAACCAATGTAACCTAAATAACATTCAAATTCTAGATTAAATTATAAACATGCATACAATTATTATATTTATACATTTGGAACCAATAAAAATAATAGTGTATGATTATGGAAATTATAAGCAATTAAACAATTATGTTTTCTGAATTAAAATACAATTTCAGTTTATTAGTCATGTAACTCCATAAAAAATATCATGATAATAGTAATACATTATTTTTAAATTAACGAATTATGTAGTGATTGGCATCAATATAATAGTATGTTAGATTTCAATTCGTATTCGTAAAACTCAGTATTAAAATTTTTTTTTTAAATTAAAAATAATTATTATAGTTTGAGAATAGATAATTTTAAATACCTACCTACGAAAAAGAAAAAAAATAATAAAAATGAATTTATATATCAGCTATTTATTTTAATATTTTATTTAACTATATAATAAATTAAAGAAAGTCATAAATTGCGTGTAGGTATAATGTATTTGACTGTTAGGTACATTGTTTGAAAACTCACCTAATTTCCATTCAACTTCACGAGTAATCTTGGTTCATATGCAAACGTGTATCATTCAACTTACTCTGTTTCAATAGTGCGTACATCATTTCACAATTGAGTGTTTTCTTCTATGAAATTGAGTTTAATCTTATCATCTAATATTAGAATATAACTATAGTAATTAGCCGTAGGCTCCATTGATAAACAGATCAGTAATGCGTGAATTATAAATATGTTATTCGTGTTTTGTTGACTAACCATTATATTATTAACATACATTATACCTTGCATTATATGTACTACTGTATTAGTCTGTACAGAGCGGTGGCCGGAGGGTAAATAAAATAAAATAGCAGTGTTCACTGGAGTTTATTTTTAGTTCCTGGTTTTCAAACAACTATAAAATATTCGAGTCTAATAAAAATAATACTAATTTTTAAAATATAATTAATAAATTATGGACTTATAATAAAAATAATAATAATTTGTAATTTTTATTATAATTGTAAATACAACTATACGTATTCTGATTGTGTAAATTAGTTTACAATTGTGTTAAAAGTAAGTTTTAGTTTATGTTAGTATGACTGTGTTAAAAAAAATGTATGTTTGTATTGTTATCATTATTTTTTTTTTTCATGGGGAGGGTTTGGAGTGTAAAAATTCTCTTTTACAGTTTTCATTGTTTTGCTTTGGATTTTTAACGTCTTTCCTCATTATATGTAAAATGTAAATTAAATTCTCGGGGGCAACATCTAGGCCTTCTTTATATATAGTAGCTTATAATTAATTAGTTTAATTAATTTATTAGTTACTTATACTTAAATAAATAATACAAATACTAAAAATCTATAGGACGACTACTATTATTTCTTAAATGCCAAACCAGAATATTACAGTGGTTTATAGGTAATAACTAATAGGTATAGCCGTATATGAATTATGAATATAATATGAGGTATGTGTGGTATGGACTTTAAATATGTATTTATTTATTGAAATATAACTACCTTTATGTAAGCGATTCAATCCATTTCTAAACGAGCTTATTAAAGTGGCGTGCTAAAAATCAAAGTCTGTAATTTGAAGATACATACTTGAAATATGCGTTAATGCATTATAATAATATTTTTTAATAATTGTTTGGAAGGTATAGAGTTATGAAATGTATCTGATAAAAACTTTATCTATGGATTAAATGACTTAATCAAACCACAAAATAGCACAGTATAATATTATCCATTTACCCATACATTCAAATAAATAGTAAAGTAATCAAGCACTGTATAGTTAAAATACTGTAATGAAAACAAAATTAATACTATGAAGACAGTTCAGAATCTAAACGGTCGTTCAAACAAAATAATTGTAATACACTCTTGATAACATACAAATTAATTTGAAATGTTAATACATGAGCATTACCTATCTTCAGTGTTGGGTAAATTACTTTTGAAAAGTAATACAATTACATATTTACATTACTCGTTACATTAAATATTTTTATTTAAATTACATTAGCGTTACGACTTTATTTTTATCACGTTATGTTACTTTTTCATTCGAAAAGTAGGGTGTTACAAATAAAGTTTTTATTATAAACTAATCACAAAATCAGTCCATTACAGCTAATAAATAGTAGGTTTAGTATCAATTATTATATATAAATTGTATAATAGTATAGTTATAACATTGAAATTGGCTTTATAGTTAATGTTAGAGGTACGCAGGTAGAAAATGTTTAAGTGTTAAAGTTAATCCTGCAGGATCTTATATTGTTCATTGTTATCTAAAACTTTCGGAATCCTAAATAAATGTTATTGATTTTTAATTTTTCTCGAATATCCCCTAGCCCTTAGTTTTAGTCATACACTCCATATTCATAACTTACTTTAATAACGTTGAAAATTACACATTATTCCATAGAAATTACTTTTTGAAGTAATACTTTACAATTGCATTAATTTTAATAAAATATAATGAAATTACTACAGCGTTACTGAAAAAGTAATTTCGTTAATATTTATTATATTTAATAAAGAATCATTTCAATAAATAGTTAATGGATAATACAATATAATACCTATTACAATATAGGCTGTGTTTGGTAGTGTAGTCAGGCACGGATCAAGCCTACATTAATAGGGGGAGATTTTAAATATGTATAAGTAGTAATTGAAAAATATAAAATGTATGTACAAAAACACCTGATAATTGATAATTATTTAGTTTTCATCAACATATTTTTAAGAACTTGCGTAGTGATTTGTTTATTTAAAATAATAAAACTATAGTAAACTAAATGTTCATAAAAATACATTGTATTCTGCGTAACATAGATAGGTAGTACTATAAGGTAAATTGTACACAATATGATATACCAACGATAATATTATTCTGACGCATAGTAGATACGATTTTGCGTCAGAATGTGGTTGATAGATTGTATGGATTATACAATATGATGAAAAATAGAGTTCCATTATTTTTTTTAAAAAAAACCTATCTATCTATAGGTACGTCATATTATTTTTTATTTCGAAATTAAATTAAACTCCACTCACAACGTTTTGATATCAATTTAAACTCAACAACGTAATTCATGTGTGCGTCGTAGATGCGTATCTATCACATGAGTATTGTATCATTGTAGTGCTCTAATTAAAAAACATTATGATTAGATCGATTGTAAACTATTGTTACATAAATAAAACGTCCATTATAATAGTATCATCTACTCGAAATGAGGTGTATTACGGAGTGGATTTAATCAAACTTAATTATGTTCAATATATCAAACAATATATTATAAACGGTACATATTTATCCATCATGCACTACACAAATATTGTTTTTCATTAATTTATCTTATTCATTCACTTTAAATTTAACAAAATTAGACATGCAAATTTCAGATAAGAATATATAAATATGTAGGGAATTTGAATACAATAATCACTAATCAGTAGTTACCTATTATACACGGTGATTCTTTTAAAGGTGAACATTACGATTCAGATATATATTTAATCGTAGTAACCACTCATTATCATAGAAATTATCAAAGATATTAACGTTTTTGAAAATATTTTTATTACATAATTTTGAAAAAAAATTATATTGTATACAATTTTTTAACATTATAATTTTTTTAAGTTTTTGCTTTTTTATTGACACAGCATATATTTTTGATTTTATATTCCTAAGTAAAATAGTTAAATTAATAACGAGTTAGCCATGTAGTTATAAATATTTAAACTTTAGATAAGTGGAGTGCTGCAGTGGAAAATGGATACCTTGCAAAATGCTGGTGCATTACTCCGCTTATCTAGACTTAAAATACTTAAAACTAATTAACTTCAAGGTACATATATACACAAATATTCCCAATAACGTTATTACTTTTCTAGAAAATCAGTGTTCACCTTTAAAAGAATCACCTTGTCTACCTATATTAAATTATACTTATAAGGTTTTATACGATATATTTAATAATATATGAACTGGCAAATTAAACGGTATTTGAACGATAATGTTTGTATTTATTATTATTTATTTCTATATAAATATATATTATTAATAATCGAATTATACATCTAAAAAAAACGGTTTTGAACTTAATAAATAAAATATCTGATTTTGTGAAAATAAATTACTCTTTTAATATTATTTAAATTGCTTGGAAGTTTGAAACGTCCAACTTGTAAATATATTTATTCTGTGAAAATTGTGTTCGTTGAGTTTGAAAACGCTTCCAGACCATTATTTATTTCGTCTTCTTTTTCTAATACATTGTAATTCAATATCATAACAGCACATTATAATTTACTCAATAATCTTAAGCAAGTATCTCGGTTGCATAAATAATCACTAAAAACGTAATGAATCAATAATGAGCTAATTAAACATGATATCTAGGTATAGTGGCCCACGATTGGTCCATTATATTTTGGCTAACCGTTAAATTAATACATGTCATATGGAACGCTCAGCATTAAAATATTAACTGTCGTTTATGTCTTGTCATATTTTGTGTATTTTTTACCGTTTATCCATTTTTATGTAATCACTAATCCATACATTCTCCCGTTTGGCTGACAGGAGTTCCTTAAAAAAAACATTTTTTATATTAATATTATTCTATCTGTTGAAAGTCGATTTGAATACAATGTTGATAGTTTTTATGAGCATTTTAATTTATGCTGAATAGTGCAAGAAACGTACAATTTGCAGTGTCGAATTCGTACCTATACCTATACGAAACGTCTGTTGTTCAAATTCATGGTCAATAATTACCTACTACAGACTAAGTTTTTGAAACGGTTACGTCATAATTTAATATATTTCTTTTGCGAGTACCTACGACAGCATATTAATAATGTGTAATAATAATATTTAATATAATTTCGTCCGTAAATCACGACCGTGTTTATTGCAATGTGAACCATTTTCACGTCTTTAGGAGCTCAACAAATTTACTTTGGTGGGACGAGTGCTTATCGTTTTTGATACTTAACAACTAATACGAAAATTATTGACGATGACCCGACCCGAAGAACGCCCCGCCAAGGTTCGATATCATTATCTTATGTAGGCGGGTACAAAAGAATATTATAATATGCAGTGCGGCGTATTGTAAATAATAATAATAATAATCTTATACAGCGAATGTCGACGATGACGTAGTAGGTATAATATAATAAACCACAACGGTCCGTCTCCTACTATAACTCCTTCCACCAGGACGCTCGCACATGGTCCACGTCCTATTCGGTATGGTAATAATAATAAACAACTGCCGCAGTGTGGTTAGTAACCACTGGTTACACTATAAACATAATAATAATAATAATAATATATATTTTGTTATATTATAGTTTTATCGCCCAAAGCGCGCACAGTACACAGTTTGTTGTCACGCTGTCGTTCAGACGGTCAGCTGTTTGTGTGGCGCCGTTCAGAAAAATCGAACTTTCACCGAGAGTGCACTATACTAAACACATAGGTACCTACGGTATAACTGCAGTGTTTGGTGTTTTTTTGTTTACTGTCGTTTGTTTCTTCTCTACGTACGTAGTAATATTATTTTATTTACACGTTATAACGTTTTCAACGACTTCAGTTTGCGTTCCGCATTGAACATCATGAACTCGGTTAAAAGCGCCGACGACGTTTTTGCGCTATGCGTTTCGCTTCTGATCTCTTTGATATTGACGTGTCCTGCTGCAGTTTTCGCAGTGTACCACAATAATAATTATTCAGTTGTACACCACGGACACTCGGCAAATAAATCCGATTCGAACACTTTGAGACTGGTCCACGCGGTACGTACGCCAATATTACAACAACAACAACAACAATAATAATAATATTTCTACGCAACTATACCTGATAATAATAATAAATTATTGTCCTACCAGCAGCGATGTGCATCTGTAGCTGTTTGCAAAATATTATTAATATATGTGAAAATTCATTTTGAAATCGTTTACAGGTGTTTAGGCACGGACAACGGACGCCGGCCGACACGTACCCCCTGGACCCGTACACAAATTCGTCGTGGGAGCCATTCGGGTGGGGCCAACTGACCAATGCAAGTAAATATTATTATTATTTATGAAAAGTATTTTAGCGCATTTAGAATGCCAATTGTGTTGTTACGATTAGCGTAAACATCTGGTACACCCGACTGACGCAGTATTGTGCAGAATATTATATATTATTACGTGATTGATGAGCCCGACCGATTTCAGTTGATTTTTTTGGGTTTCGAGTTCTGTGTGACATCATGATATTAACCGCTGGTAAATTTTAGTCACAATTTATAATTTTAGAAGATACAATTTTAGCTATCCCGTACCAATCTTATCAGATCACTCGTTGTTCACTAATACAATAATACCATTACTCATTAGATATATTGGGACCAAATTATTTCAAATACCTTTATTGATTTAGTCATATCATTGATTATAAATACTAGTATTTATAATCAATGGTCAAACATTCCCAAATGATCTAACACGATTTATAAATATTGAATAATAATAACAATAGTTATATAACTTTACTAATTATATTTGTATAGTTCATATTATCATATCGCCTTAACAAATATAGACTGCTATTATACCATATTATACATCATATATTTATTAATTTAATGTTTACAAATGTTTGTTTTTACAACCATTGGATATCATGTTATCATATTATTAAATTATTTTTAAAACATTTTACTAGGTATTAGGTAGGTATTCAAATAAAACAATAGGTACGAATGTTTAATTGGACGACCGGTGTAAATAAAAAAAAGTTTATAGGTGAATGATATGAATAATGAATAATTGATTTAACTATTTACGTACCTAAACATTATTTAAAGGCGGGTTCACGCTACACCGTGTCGTGTAATAAAATCACGGTTACCTCAGTTACCAAACTATACCGCATAGTTGAATATGGTGTAGTGTGAACCCCTCTTAACACGTTAATTTTTTTTTTATATTGTTACATTACGGTTCGTACCTCATAGCTCAATACAGAATAATTTATAATAAAATGTACGCACGTACCTATAATATATAAGTATATAACTATACTTATTACTTATATATAATTGATGTACCCTCATTAATTGTAAGGATCATTTAAATTGTTGGTTGATTCCTTGCATAATTGGAATTGCATTTAGGTATGAACAATGAATATTATGTGCAATAGACATGGAAGGATGGGACTTGAAAGTTTATTTGAGACGATAGTATCGGAGTGTCAATAATGCCACCAATTAGACGACGCACGAGAAAGGTTAAATAATTAGCCTTCTATCAACTAAAATAATTAAACCAAACCGGTTTATAGCTGGAGAATAATCAGTACCTACTTATTTATTTTAAATGCTATACATAATCTTCCTAAAAAACAAAAACAATATACATCTAACACTTTAACCAAATTGGAGAGAAAATTCAACTCACGATCAAACTTAATTATAGGAACCTAAGTTTCAAATCAATAGTAGTAATAATGTCATAACTCGGTGGTGACTAATTTTAGTCCGTTCTCAAAAATAAATAACGACATTTGACAACAAATCACATTTTAAAATTTTTAATTACCTATTGAGTGACA
>WHPZ01566562.1:0-13266 GCA_016617965.1 Macrosiphum rosae
CAATTAAAAAATTAGTAACTGTTTCTTCATTTTGTATGATTTTGTAAAATTCTATTGCTAACATTTTGAACGTAACGTGATGAAAGTATAAAACCGTGTATGAACTCAAGTATTGTCACCCAACGACTAATATTATACGATCAAAAAATATGATATGATGTAGAAAAAGAGAGTTCTAATCTTTATTACCATTCAACAATAAAGATATAAATTTTATAGTAGAGCGCATACAACAATCGTCCAATAATCGCAGGTAGACCGCAATCTGGGGTAGAGCGCATACAAGAAGATAGCCTAATATTTGTCTAGTATATAGTTTTTTGAACTCTGAAAAATTTTGGTAGTCACTTAAAAAAATATAATTAGCATAATATATAATTTCTTAAATGTTGAATAAAAAAAAGTCGCTCTGCTGTGCAGTAGGTTACAAGTGTGTCACTGTAATGTGTAATGGATGGTGTTAAATTTGAATTCAATGATATAATATCATTGTATAATAAAAATGATTCTGAGCGAAAATGGTCAGTCAGCCTAGATATTACTACTTATATTTGATGATATTATTGTGAATAAAGCAATTTATACATTTACCTATTTACGTGGACCCTTGTTTTAAATTTTCAATCCTTAGATATAAAGTTGAACATTTTATAAATTTTTAACTACAAAATAATTATTCAATTTTAAATTTGATAAATTTTGAAAAAATTTGATCTTTAAATGAATAAATGAGTAATTAATTTTTTATAAAAAAAAATAGTGCCTATGTATTTTTAATATTTTTCAACTAATATTGTAACAATATATCAGGAGCCTTGTATTAAATGTTTACACTTTTTGGCCTAACAGATAATACTTTATTGATATTTATAGAAAAAAAAAACTAAGAAAATTGAAAATTGACAATGTCCGTAAACATCTCAAAAGAGTCAAAATATAAAGTATCTACAGTTATTCGTTTTTGAATAACAATAAAATAACAAAACCGCTACATGAAAAATCGAGCGAATATCCAATCTTGTAAAAATATGAACTTCAAAGACTCATAAAAATTTAATTTGATTTGCTTGTAGACATTTTTTTTTTTTGATAAAAGTAGATAAACTTATGAGTTATCTTGAATAACATTTTCAAATCTTAGATTTAAAAAAGAAAATTTTTATGAATTTCTAACTCGAAATAATTTGCAAATTTTTGTCAATATTTGAACTTTAAATGCTTATAAAGAAAAACTGTGACTAAGGATTTTTAATCTTTTAGATCTACTATAACAATATAGTAGGAGGCTTCTATTAAATTTTCAAACTTTTGTACCCAACTAATTATATTGTATTGATATTTATAGAATAAAAAACTAAAAATAGGAAACTGATAAAAGCTTAAAATAAGTCAACAAAAAGGCATGGTGTATAGAAAATGCTAATATAAACATTCAGTCAAAATTTCATGTACCTACGGTCATTTGTTTAAGAGTTGCACCAAAAACCAAAATCAATTTTCTCGAAAACAGATTTTGCGTAAAAATTCCTGTTTTTTCTTAATTTTTCTTTGGTTTTTCAATTTGCTTTTGAAAACTACTGGGAAATTTTTACTTTTTACCCCCTAAGTACCAACCAGATTCACTTTCCTATCATGAAAGACATTGTTGAAGAAAATCCAAGCACTTTTACTGTCCTGAAAGGTGATGACAGACACAAAAATAAAAAAACACACATCATTGTAAAATCAATACATTCATTGTTCCTCTCAAAATCTAAAATTAAGGGTACCTCATCTAGATAACAACTATCCTATATTTTAAGTTGGATCAAATTACACACATTGTGCATAATCTTATCAAAATCGATTGAGAAGTTTTGGAGTGCATTGCACGTAAACTCGTATGTCTAATTTTTATATAATATATAGATATTCTAAGCTAAAATAATGTATAATAAATCTAATAAACAATTTGACAAAATGTATCAAATTTAAAACTGAATAATTATTTTGTAGTTAAAAATGTATAAAATGTTCAACTTTTATATCTAAGGATTGAAAATTTAAAATGAGATTCCATGTAAGTAGTTAATTCTGTTATCAAAAAATCTAAAAAATACATAAGCACAGTTTATTTTTATAGTCATTTTAAGTTCAACTTTGGACAAAATTACATAAAAAAAAACCTAGAATAATTATTTTAGTTATTTTGTTGTGATTATTAGTCGTGGGTACTTGAAACTTTTAAAGTACACTATTATATATCTATGTAGTATGGACTAAGATAGTATCAGGGTTTGTTGTTGACGTATAACGCATTATAAGTACCTAATGGATATTGTGATATGATTAATTTGGAATTTATTATAGGTACCTATTTGAGGTAAATTTTTTTTAATACGATAAATAAGTATATAATATGTCTTGTACCTAGACTGACATACCATCTCCGCTCAGAAACGTTTTTCTTATACAATGATATTATATAGTTGAATTCAAATTTAATACTATCCATTATACAGTGACCCACTTGTAACCTACTGTACAGCAGAGCACCTTTTTTACATTAGAAATACACAATCTGTACTTTTTAACAAAATAAGTAGATATGATGACAAATTAAAATGCAAATTTTGAATAAGAAGCCATCCATTAGTGAAACTTGACTAATACTTATGACTAGAATATACTAAATATACTACTATATAGTTGATTTTAATTGTATTTTAATAATATTATATATCTTAATATTTGTTTAGATTTAAGACAAATCAACGAGGGAAGAATCTAATAAAAATATGAGTATCCGTAGTAAGATTGAATGGGTTCAATTATTTACATCATACAATAATCAAGCATACATTTACAACAAAAAATTAGAACCCACAAAATATGATTTAAATATGGTGCTATTCATAGTTTTATTAGTTTAAATATTAACTTTTAAGATTTAATGATAATTTAATGAAACAAGCTAATATAAATAATTATAAACTTTGTCTAAGATGAAAACTACATTTTTATAATGATTATGTGTACTCTTTTAAATAATTACATACCAGCTTATAGGTATTATATTTTTATTTGATTATCCAAAAATGATTGTCACAGAAATGTTTTTATTTTAGAAATCCTTATATTTGTAAATACTATAGGTTAAAAGTATAAAGAACTAATTATTATATATTAATAATTTAACTGTACAAATAATTATATATTAGCTTATTTAGTTATTTAAATTGGATTTGTATTCAAATCCCCATATTATTATGTACATTTGTGTATTGCTCTCCAATAATTGATTCCAATGAATTTTGAATTTAGATTATGATTAATTTGCAAAATTGAATTTAAATTTGTATTTGAATACTATTTATGAATTGATATTTATTTTTTTGCTATTATACCCATATTAATATATTATAGATCACAAATCCGATTTAAAAATTTAAAATATAATTATTTGTTATATTTTATTTATTAATAACAATCGGGATATATTATTTCTATTTGTATAAAAACTAATTTTATTTTCATTTGAAATCAATGTATTATTTATTTTATCAAATCAGGTATGAATCTAACATGTTACATTTTCTTGAGATAATAGTTATATTATGCAATACTAATCATGAACTAATATATCTAATAATTAAATATACTGTATAAAATATATTTTCAATTGTTTATATTGTTAGTAATTTTTTTAAATTATTATTATTATTATACATTTATCAAAGTATTTACCAGTATGATATTATATTGTTATTTTGTATACATATGTATATAATATGTAAACATTTATACATTTTTATTGTAATGTAATTTCGATGGTTTATATTATATTATGCTATTAAGTTAAGTTTAGGATTAGAAAGACTTTTTTGCGCAAATTATTTTTATAAATACATTACCTATAATTAAACTTACACACAGACAATGGTGATTATTTTGACATAATTTTTCTAACCCTCTTCCATTTCATGAAGAAGTTATATTGAATTGTGACATTGTGTTGAATATTTATGTCTCAAAAATACTGATATTCTATAATTATTTCATTCCCAAAAATTAAAATAGTGTTCAACACTGTTTTTTTTAAATGTTGGTCAAAAATCAAATAATTTATGTACAAAATTTACAAATTTACAAGACATAACAAAATATCAATGTATATATAATAATATTATTTTTATCAGAGTCCAGGAAGTACTATATAGTATAAATGTATAATATAGTGACAAGTGATACAATTATTTTATACATTAAAGGAGCACCAAATACCAAAAATAAGTTAATTTAATTTGAAAGAGTGTTGAATTATAAGAATTATGGTATAGGGCCAGTTTTTACTTTTGTACTCACATTATTCAATTACTTATGACTGTTATGAGTAATTGAAAAAAGACGTGTGACATCATTGGGCCGACCTCATGGTAATTGCCTATCTTATACATGTAAATGTTACCCGTTTCAAACAAAAATTTTATTTACCTGTGTTTAAAATACATTTTCTAATTTTTGTTGTACGTATATGGTGGTTTTTATTTACTGAAAATGTTAGTGAAACAAGAATTTTATTAAATTGTTTAGTTTTTTTGAAATATTTAAAATATCCATTAAAACAAATCGACGCATTGTCTCATTGTAACTACAATGTAGTTACGTAAAATAATATCTATTTAATATTTCTAATATTAAAAAAAATAAACATTATATTAAAATTCTGATACTTATATCGTCTTGAGCACAAAAAATCACGTAAATCTACTATATATAATATAACTCATATAATATAAAAAAAATATTGTTGGTAAACCATGGTGTGAAAAGATCAACTTTACCACATGTAGGATAGGCGATTATTTCGAGCTTGGCCCTGTGATGTCACTAGGTTATTCTAGATATCTCCTTAAATATTTTTTTTTAGATTTTGATTTTGACAAAATTGTTTTTAGTAGTTCCACCTACAATGATTTAGCATTTAATAATGAACTGAAGAAAAAGTTTTTGTTTTGTGTTTTAATGTTTAAAATGATAGTTTGCTGATGTCTCCTAATTTCTTATGTTTGGTATATAGGTGGATGCCACACCTGTATGTGCTGCTTCGTCTTACAAACATTTAATATACCAAATTTGTATTCAGTAAAATCCATTTTGTGTTTGTTTTGATGTTACTATAAATTTAACTATTATCAAATGTAAAAGAAATAATATTGAAATGTTGGTTTTTTTGGTAATTTAAATTTAAAGTGAGTTATTAGTTATTAATATTCAAAAATGTCCATTACTTCAAAATTAAAATATAAAGAAGCTGACGAGAGAGCACTGGACATTATTTTAGATTCTGAGTGGAACGATGAATGTATTGATTTTACAATGATGTGTTTTTTTTTTTTAATTTTTTTAATTTTTTTTTGTGTCTGTCATCACCTTTTAGGACAGTAAAAGTGCTTGGATTTTCTTCAACAGTACCTTTTCTGATAGGAAAGTGAATCAAGTTGGTACTTTGGGGGGTCAAAAGTAAAAACTTTCCAGTAGTTTTCAAAAACGCAGTGAAAAACAAAAAAAAAATTAAGGAAAAACGGGAGTTAGTACGCAAAATGTTTTCGAGAAAATCGATTTTGGTTTTTGGTGTAACTTTAAAACAAATGACCTTAGATAAGTGAAATTTTCACTGGTTGTTAATCTTTGCATTTTCTATACACGATAACATTTTCAAAATATTTTGATATATTTTGAACTGTTTAGGGACATTTTAAGTTTCCAATTTTATTAGTTTTTTTTTTATGAATATCAATAAAAATTTATTAGTTGGTTAAAAAAGCTTGAAAATTTAATAAAGGGCTTGTAGTTTATTGTTTCAAAGGCTTGAAGTTTGAAATTCAAATTTTTACAATATTGGATATTCACTCGATTTCTCATGTAGCGATTTCCTTATTTTGTTGTAATTCAAAAACGAATAACTTAAGATACATGAAAATTTCACTGAATGTTTATATTAGCATTTCCTATACACCATACAATTTTGAAAATATTTTGACTTTTCGAGCTGTTTACAGACATTTACAGTTTTCAATTTTTTTAGTTTTTTTTTCTATAAATATCAATTAAGTTTTATCTGTTCGGCCAAAAAGTGTAAAAATTTAATACAAGGCTCCTGATATATAGTTACAATATCAGTTCAAAAATATTAAAAATACATAGGCACAATTTTTTTTTATAAGCATTTAAAGATCTAATTTTGACAAAATTTATCAAATTTAAAATTGAATAATTATTTTGTAGTTAAAAATTTATAAAATGTTCAACTTTTATATCTAAGGATTGAAAATTTAAAACAAGATGATTCCATGTAAGTAGTTAATTCTGTTACCAAAAAATCTAAAAAATACATAAGCACAGTTTATTTTTATAGTTATTTTAATTTCAAATTTTTACAAAATTGATATTAATGATTTTGGTTTTTTGTTGTAATTTAAAAATATTGTTCGGGGATATGTGAATCTTTAAAATCAAAAAATCAAAATATTATGGCCTATCCATACAATCTACCATAGTATAAGGAATAAGAAGTATGCTCAATGATAAGACTGTGCATATATTTTTTTATCATTGATAAGTTTATAATGTGTCTTAAACCTAGACTAACATACCGTCGTCTCTGCTCAGAATCGTTTTTCTTATACAATGATATTATATCATTGAATTCAAATTGAATACCTTCCATTATACAGTGACCCACTTGTAACCTACTATACAGCAGAGCACTTTTTTTTACTTTTAAATTTGGTAATATGTCAACTTGAAGGAATATAACAACTAACAGCATAAAATAGATTCTGATAAATGTAAATTTGTCATGTTATATGTAAGTAAAATGGAGACAACTGGTGGTTGTAGCGTCCTCTAATAAGAAGCTACTTAACCACCGAATGTATGAGATGCATCAATAAATATTTCATTTTAAACTTACTTTGTATTCAATACGTATACAGTATACTAAACTACTAAAGGTCAAGACATCAAAGGATTATTTTAGAACATATTAGTTTTAAAACTATATATCTGTGATCACACATAGTCACCCACTTAATAAAAGAATCGATTTTTTTTAAGATAATATATTTTGTGACGTATACATTGCAATAGGTAATACAAATATAAAAAAAAATTGTACACTTCATATTAGTATTTACTATTTACCATTAATTAGTAATATGAGCCATGGTTTATTTTTGCAGTTATAGTATTAATGGTATTGTGTGATTATTTTGATAATTTTGTAATATTATGAATAATAATTGAAAAAAAATTCTTATCAGTTTTTTGATTAGAAAAAATATTATAGAATATGATTAGTTTTTATTATAACACAATTTGTATTTTAGTAAAACAATAAAATAAAAAAAAAATATTTTAAATTATAATAAAACAAAACATTAATTTTACATTGAGAATTCTTATGATATAGATATAAAATTTAAGCTATAATGCCGTTGATTATTTCAGACATATCCAAGTCAACAGTATCACATTCAAAGTCAGACAATGTCAAACTATCGTCTTTAACTTTTTCCTTCATTAAAAATTGATCCAAGGGACCTTTAACATTTTCTTTTGCTTCATTTATTTTTCTAGGCTGTTTGTGTTTTTTTTTCGAAATGTTCATTGAAGAAAATGTATTTGTTATATCAAATATATTACTATCATGGTTTGCAACTGTTAACAAGTAATGCAAAAAAAAAATGTTTTATGTATATAATAATTTTAACATATAATCGCATCTTATTTTTCAATGCTAATTAGTAGGTAATCAGAGCCTAGTAATTTGAGCCTAGGTTTCCTAAACTTGTACGGTTACCGGAAAATGACAATATTATAAAATGCAGGGACATAATAGAACAGTGAAAGGGTTAATAAAAACTGTAATTACACATTTAAATTTGAGGTTATAACAATTATATTCTTATAAAAAAGAGCTTAAAATAATATTAACTACTTAACAGTCATTGTGACTACCTATCTCATTATCCGGTAAACTTTTTTCTATTATTGCTACTACCACAGGTTAATATTGCATTATATTATTTCAAGATAACTTTGTAATCTATTAAGGTATGTTTCCCTGCAGTGTCTGGATGCGGTATCTAGCATTACTACCGGCCTGGACATAGGCCAGTGGATGCTGTGTTACAACACTGTGCTGTTCTACTATTTGATGTTGCAGGGAAACCATACCTTAAGATAAAATATTATAAGTGTGTCCGCCAAAAGAAACTAGAGTTATATAAAAGTAATGTAAGACTACCAACAAAAAATTCCCTATACACACATTTTAATTTTTGGATTTACTATGAAAAGAAAAATTACTTAATATTTCCATAGAGTATTGACCATAATACTTTATCGAAGATACAAGTATATAATAGGTGGGTCTCAAATCAAAATTATACTTATGAAACAGTTTTTAGGAAATTTTATGTATAATCTGGTAAAAAAAGTAAATAGGGTATTGGCTGGTTGGCATAATAATATGCTTTATGTTACTAATTGCTAAGTTTTGTTAGTCAGACCTATTTTATTTTATTTTACTATAGTATATTGCCTTACAGATTAAAAAACTGTCTTAAAATAACATAATGCAGTGTTAATATGTAGTAGTTGCAACTGATAACAAAATTGAGTTTACCGGAAGACACGATAACCAATAAGTACCAAATATAAATATAAATTACTTTTTTTCTTTGTTTTTCTAGAAGACGTAGTATGCATATCTTCATAGATTGAAACTTCATTTGGATATCTTCTTTGAACAGCTGTTTGAGGTTCAACAGATGTTATTTCATAATTATTCCATTTTATTTCATAACATTTTATTCCTTTATTGACACGCTTTTTAACAATTTTGGTCATTAAAATATTTGCTTGAAACATATCATCATACATTAAATGCCACCTAGTAAGTAATGGCAAAAATTTATCTATTGCATACTCTCTTTCCCAACACAGTTTTGATGATGCAAATTTCTATAATATAATATTAAATATACATATTAAATTTAATATGAACCTATGCAATTTATACTTATTTATTTTTTCATAATTTATACCTACAATAAAAGAACTAATATCTGGTAGAATCCATTTTGCAGACACTTCTGGATAATTTGGTACTTTTAAGAATTCTTCAATAACTGCTTCAGATGGAAAGCTTTTGTTTTCTATAGCTTTATTCCTTATTTTCAACTCTAGTTTTATTTCATTAGTCTGTGATTTAATATCCATGGCAGCAGAATTTAAAACTGGATTATTTCTCCAATGTCTCAAGCTTGAAATTAATTTTGAAAAATCAGTAATATTTAAGAGAAAATAAGGAATATAATTTATGATTACCGATCAAGGACAGCATCATCATCTAGTGATTGGAGAAACTTAATTGCAGTATCTTTTCCAATACCCAAAACACCTTTTTCATCATAATCACAACCACATAGTAACGATAAAGCTATCATTTTGTTGCGTCCAATTTTTAGATTTTTTTCAATTGACCCCATGCAATAAACATCAACAGACCCGTTTCCAGATGCATTAAAATTTCTATATACAACACGAGCACCGTACAAAAAACAATCGCTATCTTGAGTGACAATGCCATTTACTATCTGAAATTGAATAATTATTTAAAAATTAATTTATTTTTATTATCTTCTGACTGAAAAACATAGATTATAAAAAGTACAATAAATAACTGAAAAAAATTAAAAATGAGAATACAGATAATTTTAAGTAGTGGAAACCAGTTGCGTATACCACAATTTCACAACTGGACGATGGGGTATAAAAAAATACATGTTATATATAAACAATTTTTTAATATTTTATTATTTAACAGATGACGAGTAGAATTAAATTATTTTCAACTTCTTCATTGTTATAAAATAAACAATTAAAACCATAGCTACATAGGTGATACCTACTATCCTCTATTCAGAATAAGCTTGCCCACTTTCGCGCTTTTAACTGAGCTGCCGG
Source organism: Macrosiphum rosae (assembly GCA_016617965.1). Taxonomy (NCBI): domain Eukaryota; kingdom Metazoa; phylum Arthropoda; class Insecta; order Hemiptera; family Aphididae; genus Macrosiphum; species Macrosiphum rosae. The sequence goes on from WHPZ01566562.1 coordinate 10,015, forward strand.
AAGGGTCCGACCCCTTGACGAAAATCAGATGCACTGTGATTAGTACTGCTGCCGTTACCTGTTACTGACTTTGCCAGGGGTGTCAGACCCTTCCAGTGGCTCAGTTGAAAGTGCGAAAGTGGGCAGGCTTATTCTGAGAGTATAGTTATAGGCGCAACTAGGGTTAAACTGGGGGGCTAACAAAATTTATTTATTTATTTTAAATTTCTCATATCTATATCAATAAGGAGGGGGGCCAAATCTCAGATAGGGAGGTAAGCCCCCCCCCCTAGTTGCGCCAATGAATATAGTAAGTTTTATTTGATTGTTATAAAAACTTAGCACCAAATTATTAAGGTATTGGTTTTTTACAAATTAAATTTTTTAGGAACCTAAAAAAATATTATAGTGCCCTCTAATAATCTGATTTTAGTTGGTTTATAAATGACTATAGGTATAAAGAATTAAAACAATTTAAAAAATAAAAATTATTTTGTACAACAATGTTTTTACAATGCATTACTGTATTATTATGGACTCTGCATCAAGTATGACTATGGTTGTAGACTTGTGATTTTCATTCACATTTTGATCATATTTTTTGAAAGTAAAAATAATAGTAAAATGTATTATATATTAATTTATCATTCTGAACAATATGAATAACTGTCTAAATCCAATAATAAGATAATCGTAATACTTATGTATACAGAATACAGATCTGATCTATAAAATACATCAATGGTGGACCAGTTTATGCTTTTACTGTTAATATTATAAATATATTACAAATTTCCTATCTGCAAAAATATGTATTTTAAGGTCTCATTTATCCGGCATAACTTCTATGTAAATCTGGCCAGTCTGACAAAAAACAGCTTGTATTTTGTCGCATTAGACACATTGTATCGGGACAAAATAGTATGATTAGAATAGAAAAACGTAGGACACCAGCACACAGCGTAACCTACATGGCGCATAACTGCCACTATGATAATTGATAGTACATACTAATGTTTAACAATTGTGACAGTAACGCAGGAGAAAATTGTGTGAGAATATGTAAAAGTTTGTTTTTGTCTTTAATTCCATTTTGACACAACACAAATACTATCTAGATTTTCATATTTTAAATAGTGAAATAATCAATTAAGGGATTGAACACTCAAACCTCTCCATTGGCTAACCAACCGTGTATACACAATTGGTAGAATACTTATATGGATATATTATTATAATATTATTAATTATTACGCTGTGTGTCATATACTAAATAAAGAATAAGAATAAATCATTCATTTTATTATATGAGTACAGAGTAATACAAACAAATTTACAAATTACATTATATGTTAAAGATCTATAAACTAGTAATTTATTAACTATATAATACCAACCCCGTTTTCATTGAGTATAGCACATAGCTGTTCTGCTTCTCCATGACTATAAACGCAAGTAACCCCCATGATATTCAACAACAATTCACACTGTAAAAATTTAATATATTAAATAAGATGTGAAAATTTCTATTACTTAAAATTTTTTTTAACTATAAACCAGTGTGGGTTCTAGTATTCTACCAATCCTAAATATATTTAATCGTCTATTTAAATATTATTCTATTAAATTTACCATTATAAATTTAGAATACTAGTTCTTATAATCTCTGAATCAGTTCACAATATTTTTCTTTATATTATTCAATCATTAAATCTATACTTACTTGTTTTTGTAATGAATTTAGTCGTTTGCGAATAATATTAGTCTTTATTGGTGCTTTATTCCCATTAATACGTTTTTCTATAGTACCATACTTTAAAAGTGGTGGTTCTCCATCCAAAACAAATATTGGTATGGCACCAATTAACAATAAATTACAGGTGCGAAAAAATAAGTTCCTGAAAAAAATAAAAAACTATGCTTATAATAAATAAATTTAAATATATAAATAAAAGTGGCTTGGGAGATTAGGCTAAGAGTTCTAAAGAACTCTTTGCCCTAAAGAGAGGAAACTTTTAATTGGTTAGAACCAAACCTAAAATAAAGAGATTTGAAAACATTTTTCAATGTAAGCAGTGATAATAAATTATTTCTAACTACCTATTTAACACTATATAGTTCAAATGATTGAGGGGAGAACTAGGTTTTTGATTATTGGGTAAAAACTGTAGGTATAATGCACAAATTTGGAATTTTTTGATATGGTACATAGTAAGTCAATACCACTAAATTACAATGGAACCATAGTTCCAACGTACTTAACTAGTTAATAGGTCTATGAATGAAACAGGAGTATTGTAATAATTTAGTGAGCTGAAACCAACATTGGAAGAAATAAAGTAATCAGGAAAGATTAATTAGGTAGGTAGGTAGGTAGGTAGGGTATTTGGTGCTTATAAAGTTATAAAATATGATGACTCATGTTATAGATGAGTTGACTTTACATACTTGTAAAATGTACATACATATAGGTAATATTATTTAGAGTTTACCTCAAGTACATGTTTTTTTGGCTTATGTTGTGATTTAAATTTTCACTGTCACACACCCATCCACTTAAATCTATGCCAATTGCCTTGCCATGCAGCTCCCAAAGAGGCATTTTTTCTGCCACTGGTGTTAACAGCGACCAAAGACTTTTTACACCCATTTTAAAAGTACAAGCACAAGATTATCAAAGAATAGATCGAAAAATGCAAATGAAAGCTTATTACATTTTATACACCACCACTATAAAAATAAATTTTTAAAAGCATTAAATTAAATGTAACTATTAGTATGATTCTAAAGTCACCACTCGAAGTCTTGAAATAGTCGAAACTCGAAATAAGTTATAAATTACAATTATTAAGTACAAACTACAAAATATAGTTTAGTAGGTACCGTACCTAACCTAACAAGACTTATTAATTATATTTTATATTTTAAATGGATAATAATAATTATTAACTACTATCACTAGTAGCAAAACAGGTTTATCAACAATTTAAAATATAACGATTTGTAATTGTGTTTACCGCGGACGGTGACATATCAGTAAGTTGTGTAGATAATAATACAATATAGATCATGAACTACCATAGGTGAGGGGAAACGTTTCCATGTTTTTCGGAGGTTCAGACTTCAGATCCTAGGGAAACAAAACCCCAATCAGCTGATTGAGTTTCGCTTCAATATTGTCTGCGTTACTACCATCTACTACATACCACGGATATAGATACTATGGTTGCATGTCGGCCTCATAGATAATATAAGAATGGATAGGACCAAGGT
>WHPZ01566567.1:0-26801 GCA_016617965.1 Macrosiphum rosae
TTTCATATCTTAGATTTAAAAAGAAAAATTTTTACGAATTCTTAACTCAAAATAATTTGCTAATTTTCGTGATTTTTCCATATTTTGTCAATTTTTGAACTTTAAAAAAAAATTGTTACTAAGGATTTTTAATATTTTCCATCTGCCTTTGAAGCAATATACTAGGAGCCTTATATTAAATTTTCAACCTTTCGCAACCAACAAATAAAATTTTATTGATATTTTTAGAAAAAAAAACAAATGGAAAATGAAAATGTCCCTAAACAGTTCAAAATAAATCAAAATATTTTGAAAATGCTATCGTGTATAAAAAATGCAAATATAAACAACCAGTGACAATTTCATGTATATACGTTCATTTGTTTTAGAGTTACACCAAAAACCAAAATCGATTTTTTGGAAAACCGATTTTACGTAAATATTCCCGTTTTTCTTTAATTGTTATGTTGTTTTTCCCGGTGCTTGTGAAAACTACTAGGAAATTTTCACTTTTGATCCCCCTAAGTACCAACTAGATTTACTTTCCTATCAGAAAAGCTACTGTTGAAGAATATCCAATGACTTTTACTGTCCTAAAATGTGATGACAGACACAAAAATAAAATAAAATAAAAGAAGTAAAAAAAAAACACACACATCATTGTAAAATCAATACATTCATCGTTTCACTCAGAATCTAAAAGTTGTTTTAATATGTTCATTTTTTATGTAGATACATGTTGCATAATATTATGTATATACTTTTTTTGAGTTTTTAAACATAAGTGTAGTACACCTTATGTCCTGTCGTATATTGTAGACAGTCGTCAAAATATTATTATTTGATATATATGTAATATAGGTGGGAATATTTTAAATTGTAAATTATTGATATAGGTCAGGTCAGTGAAGCAATATGTGGTGAGACAGCAATAATATTTTACTATATAACACCGCCGTACGCGCAGGCACAGGAGTCCCTTTGTAGGTACGAAGGTTGTAAGTGTGAAACGTCGATCGTAGTACTGGCTAGGCAATCTAAATTTTTCTAAGTGATTTATTTATGTTTGTTTTAATATAATAAAAGTGTTTCCGACCTGAAAACCCGACTTTATAATAATTTCAGTCATTCTTAAATTCTTACGTTTTATAGGAGCAGCGCCGGGATATATACGTACTATGTGTCAATGAAGTTTTATTAAACTGAATAGTGCCAAGGTATAATGTAATCTTTGAGTCATTTCAAATAGATAGGAACGAACTAAAAATTAACAAGCGCATATCATCGAACCTCAAAGTTAACAGTGCCATTCTAATTAATTTTAGAGAGTGTCATTAACTAAAGAATACGAGGGTAAGGCGTATAGTTGGTTTACCGAGTATTATCCAATATGGGTGATACCAGTCCTTATATCTTTGTTGGGTCCGTCCACTCCTTAAGTAACAGTTCATACCTACATAGTTATGATTGTTTATATTAAATATATATATATTTATTGTTCGTAGTTACTGTACATAGTTACGATTGTTTGTATCAAGATATTTAATTAATCATATCTTTGGATGTCATAGTTTAGCATTAAATATCAAAGGCAAGCCATTAAGCTATGAAATAGTTGAGTTAATGTCTTGTCGATATTAATATGATCGTCGTATTATAACATTAGATTTTTTCTTATGTAAGGAAAAAGTAAATCATTAGAATTACAGAAGTTTGTAAATAATTATTCTATACTGCCTTGGAAAGCGAAAAAAAGTTAGTGACACAAATATTATGACAGGGAATATGGTTAATACTTAATTATTCTACTTTCGTTGATGGATAGTTTCAAGATGATGATGCTTATCGAGTGCTAAAAGAAATTTATTCGTTAGATTATAGCAGGGGTGGCCAAACCACGGTTCTCATCATAGACTCATTCAGCTTGTGTTTTATCGTAAGAAAAAAACATCTTATTATCTAGGTAATACTATAATTATAACTATAGGTATTATAATATGAAGACAACATTGTCCCTTATAAAATTTGATTTGACATTATTGTACGTTATTATAATATTGTTTCGCATTCTACACATTTTATTACATTTGATATCCTATTAGTAATAGGCTATTACTATTTACGATAATTGAAATTTGAGAACCTTTTTTAAATTATTGTCCTTCTCTTGTCTCTTAAATATTTTTCATTATACTGTGCGTCTATCGTGACTATATTTTTGTCATTGACCACCCCAGGATTATAGTTTTTAGGCAATCGTCTTCGGTATACTAGCCAGTATGACAAAATAGGTACCAAAATATAAATTTTTCAAATTCTTTTTAAATTCTATTATATGGCATTGCGTTGTATTAAAATTCGTCAGGAAACCGGGAATTGAGCAGGCTCGAATAGTGAACTTCCCAACTTGTTTGTAATAGTTATAATTTAATTTTTTTTTAATATTATTATTATTAAACTTATTTATATTTTTGACATTTTATGTCTTTGCTTTGGCACATAGAATCGAAATCGAAAAACGTTACGTTACGAAAAAAATTGCAAAATATAATTTTTCTAATCCGAGATTCGAACTCGATATACGCGCTTATCACATGATAGTTAGATGATAGATATATGTTAGGAAGGACAACAAAGACATAATATGTGGTACTTCATTGCAGACTCGTATGCAATATGATTTTAAATAATAGGTACATTGAATACATTTTCACGGAGCTTTTGAAAACTACTGGAAAATTGTATTATATTATATTATTATAATAATTGTTATAATAATTAATATTGAAGCCTTCAACAGGTTGTAATTAGCCATGACACACTGCTATGATTGCTGTGAGACGGGACTTGCTCTTCAGGCATACTCGAACTTCCACTACAATTCTCATTATCAAGTAATTCTAATTTTATTTGTTTGTTGCATACCTATTCATTTAATATGCATATTTTTACATTTTTTAATGAATATTTAAAGCTCTATCATGGCATACTTTTAAGTGCATTCTTGCTCTGCCTAAAACTGTAAGTCATAAAATATCATAATACAACATTTTATACTATTCGCGGCGTGTGGTACCGGCTGAATGAGGCTCTCGAATAACAGTAATACAGCGCAGTGTCGTCGGCCTGAAGTCTGTCGATTGGTTTCTTTCTATATTATTATATTCTTGAACAAATTAACGATGACTTATTTTACTATCAACCTCCATAGAAGATCACGATCACGTTGTACAACGACACAATTATATTATTGTGTTTTCGATGGTTCTTGAAAACGTGCACCATATATATGCCTAATAATAATAATAATATTAAGTGCGTACTGTGATATTTACCGCGGCACTATAGCGTCAACGGGCCCGGCGGCGGCGTGCGGTATTTATAAACCGTCCGGTAGGAGTTTATTAATATATCGCCGTTTAATTCCCAATACGTCGGCTTGGAGGGAGCCCGTGCGAGCGTCGTTCGGTTCCAGACGTCCGTCTCCAGATCGGCGGGGATGCTCAGCGTTTGCGTCGTCGTCGTCTGCGGTGACGGCGAAGGCTGCGGGTTGCGGCGGCGGCGGTGGAGGTGCGAAGGGATGCGAAGTGACGGCGGAAATCCGATGAGAATATTATTCGTCAAAACGTTACGACGGCGCATGCGCACCGCACACACGTAAAACTTCAGCGGCGGAGGTGGCCACCGGCGTCCACACGCCCGGCGGCCGAGCGGTCCGGAGCAGCAGCACCGTAGCCGCTGTAACGGGGCCACAATACGCGCGCGCATCGAATGTCCACCCCGCCGACACCGCCTCCACCACCCACGTCCACCGCGAACGGATTAACGGCCACCCGATAGTTTTATTTAGAACTATGCCGCCGCGCACTGTTGCGCCGACGACTGTTTTGCTGTTTATTTTTTATCGTCCCGTTTCTCGTCTGTCTCTATAATAATATTAATATTTTATATCCACCGCCGCCGCCGCCGCCGCCACACCCGATACAATATCGCAATAAAATATTACGTAATAAATTTCGTTTTCGGAGGTTTTTCTAACATTTTGGTTTTCAAAAAATTTCCACCGACCGTCGTCGTTCCCAGGACCGAACGGCCCAACGGTGGTGGTTTCGTCTTACTCGCCACCATGGGCGACGAGATGAGTTTTTCCCGCCGCCGCGTAATAACAATATTATAATTCGTTCACCCGTGACGCCGGCGATCTTCTACTGTATAATAATTTTGTCATCGTCAGCGCCCGTCGGACGCGATCGCGCGCGCGCACGTCACTCCTCCGCGGAACATCGTCGACGGTCGTCGTCGTCGTCGCCGCCGCCGCCGCCGTGTACCCTCCACCTCCTTCGCCGTCGCACGCGCGCCGCGATATTATATTGGACACTTGCCGCCGTACGACCGTCCGCGGCTGACGCCACTGCAGGACCGCCGGCTAGACGACGACGACGACGGTAGCTGCAAGCCGCTGCTCCGCCAACTCGCCGTTCCGAACAAGGGTAGGCCAAGTAGTGTGTTTTTTTTTTAAAAATTGTTTTTTGTATTTTACGACCATCTGTAGAAAACGGCCAATCGTTTGCGGTTCGTTCGCTATCCGAGTTTTATTAATAATTGCATTGTTTATAATATTATCTTATACCTGCGCGCACTCGAAACGGAAGCTGCACCAGTAAGACACACGATTATGCACCAATAGCCATGTTGGGCATAATAATAATAATATTATGTTATCGTACTATACTTCGCTTTGGCGAATCGTTTGAACTATCGAATTATCGTAATAATGACAACAACAATTATAATAATTGTTGAATATTCCATGTTAAGTATAGGTCAAACGAGACGATAAAAAATCGCATAGATACTGTCCGTCCGGCGCCGTAGGTTTAGATGATTTTCGCGTGTTGTGCACACGCCGCGACTTTGTGTTGGCGTGATATGAATAATATGACCGCCGCTTGCGCATGTCGGCCGTGAGTCCCTTTTGCGCGAACCCACCTTGTCATCATAATCGCTAATTATATTATATAATATACCTAATAATAATAATAATAATATGCTTACGAGATTGATGTACCTGTTGACGAAGTTTGGTGTATCATGTAGGTACAGCGAAATCCACTTGTGCAGGATTATAATTATAATTTATAAACATGATTATAACGATATCGTTCGTCTCCGGTCCTAGCTTATACGGTATACCCACAAGTTTGGACGTAATTACTAACTTTACGATCGAACTGACACTATAAATACGACATTATGACATTTTGCTGATCCAAAAATATAATACATATAATAATATTATAAGCGACCGCACCGAAATCCGATCGATCGCTTAGTGTAGCACCTTTTTCTTACTTTATTGCCTTTCTTATCTTATTACCTTTCCATTATCTTTATTCACAATTTTAGAATGTTAAGACATAGTGAATCGTATATACATATTTGATATTCTCACGATCATCCCTCAAACGTTTACCTACCTCTTTCCCCACTCTGTTCTGTGTAACACTATACCCATGGGCCTCAGTGCTGCATTTAGACATTTTACGCCACCGTGCAAAAAAAAATTGGCACCCCTTAGTTCCAGTGAAAAAAATTGCTCCCCCTAAGGGGCTTACCCACGAAAAATATGGGAGATAGATCCTCATTAACCTTTTAGATTTTGAGCACAGTAAAGAATATTTGTTTTACAATGTGTGCTTTTTTTAAAAATATTGTTTAGTAATTGCTTGATCCTCTCTCCGCAAAGATACATTTGAATTATGTCACTTTAACCTTGCTTATACTTCATTATATAAGTTTATTCTTTTTTTAATATTTAAGTAGGTTAAAGCTACTTCATGAGTAAAAAAAATATAATTATATAAAACTATGCAAATTAATATTAATCAAAAAAATTCCAAACAGCATAATACTATATATATATAATACTATTATACTAAATTAGATTATATAATACTGTTATTAAAATAATTAAAATAATTAAAATTATAAAATTATAATAATTCACAAGTAAACAAATTTCTAACCATAAAATATTGGCGCCGCTCCCGCCTCCCTAAATGCGGCCCTGATGGACCCATTGGTGTTTATATTTTATGAGTATAGGATTAAACCCTTAGACATAATCTTTAACTATGTGTAGGTAATCATCTAAATTTACTGTATGAAATAGTAATATACTTTACAAAAAATAAAACTGGAGTTACAAGGGTGGATGGCTTTTATGTGATAGGATACATTATAGTATAGGTTTAAGTGCAGGTCAATGTTTAAGACATTTTCTCATAGTTGTAGTTTGCTATTTTCTCGAAATTTAGGTAGATACTCAGAAGTTTGAAAAAAATACTTCCATCCTAGTTTAATTCCGTGTCTTTAAGGGTTCCCGCATGAAACTTTTAAGCTTTTTTGCCTTGAATAAGGTGTGAGAAAAACCCTGTAGTCAAATATAAAATCGATTCATCTCGCTTATCTATAGATCTAACACAATCTTACCTGCTACGTATGGTTTTATTTTTTAATCACTATTTTTTTTTTTCAAAAATGGCACAAGTGGTTTTATTCGTTATTACCGATTAAATAAACTTGTAACTAATATTATATTTTTTAATAATCTGTGTTTAAAATATATAATGCATTTATTTTCACTTGTATGCTCATTAGAGATTATCATTACTAATTAGTATCTAGTTGAAATGAAATTCGTCATGTACATATTCTAACCAATCGATATAATAAATATTTATGATAGGTAGCAAAAAGTACCAATTGTATAAGTTTTAAACTTTTGATTTTGGTCCAGACATATTTACGCTAATAAAACATTTTTATCAAATCCAGTAATTATAATATGACTCTTAAACTATTTGTTATAATAATATAATGTATAGTATAAAATATATCATATGAAATCAAGTTATAAAGTATAGTTTAGATACTAATTATTAAAAGTACTTAGTTGTTTAACGAAAATAGTATTTAAAAGTCATAAAGTTTGTGTAAGGTTTGATAAACTTAGAAATTATAATTTAAATATTATAATATGATTTGATTTATGATTAATTTATTAATAAATTAGTAAATAATGGAAATCACGTGAAAAATCAAGAAAAAACCAACATAAGGTACCTACTAAAAATTTGAACTGTGAAATGTAAGAACTAAAAAAAACCAAAACACACATGATTACTTATTTAGTTTTTATTTTTAATTGTAAAAAAAGTAGGTAAAACTATTTTTCATGTATTATAGTTCATAAAGTTGGGTAATAAAAAAAAAAAAATAAAAGACATTTCAAGTAATTCGGCAGAATTTACTATATACTATGAAAAAATTGTCAAGATTATTGACTGTAAAAAACACAACAATATTAAAGGCACCAACATTTTTATACTTTTTTAGACGTGGTTTATCATGTAACTATTTTTCTTTAAAACTGGATTATCAGTTTAATAGTCGGTATTTATATAAATTATCATCTATTAAAAATTAAAAACTGTTATTCTGTCATTATTGTGAAAGAAAAATCCTTTCGATGTATTATAGATACATGTACGGTTTCCAAATGGCAATGTTTGTTTGTTTACAATGTTAACATATTATATATATATATTTAATATTTATGTACGTTTTTTTAATTTAAAATAAGACATAAATTTGGTGTACATAAAATTTAACTACCTACTGTAGTCTGTACAGTGTACAATACTTGAAATATTTATAATTATTTTTAAAAGCTCTGTTATAAATTATACTTAATAGGCATTCCATTCAATCATAAAACATTCAAATCACGATATTAAAAATAACCGACGCTTACTTTTTGTACAAGTTCCGATTTTATTTTGGTAAAAACATTTCATTTCTATGAACATCATGCTACTGGAAATACGAAAGTATATTTTTGAACCAATTTAGTGGAAACGTAACAATCAAAAGAACGGAATCACCGAATCGGTATGTGCAAAACTATTTATTTTATGAACAATTGATTCGTGTATTTTAACAAGGAAAATTATCATTTGAAATTGCGTAACAATTAATTAATACAAATATGTATAAACATTGTTAAAATAATAACTTCGCTAAGATATATAATTGCATTTTGAATCAAAAAAAAAATATTTTCACCATTCATTTTCATGTATAAAAAAAATTAATACGTGTCATTTAAATTTGTCGTGATTAATTTAGATTTGATAATAATTAATATGTAAATTCAAACTCCAAGAAATAAGTATAAAATTGAATATATTTCAAAAAAGAACTTAACGCATGACTCACTAGTCACTACTCACTAGGCTTACCACTTGGCAGCTGGCACAGAGTATTGACATTTTAAATCTGAAAGCGATGAATCATCACATTCTGAATACAATTTTATATGAAGATCATCCGTTGATGATAAGAATTACACTGTGTTTTAAAACAATAAAAATTAATAAAAATAATTTAAGAGTGATTTTCAGGATTATTAAGGAAATATTAAAATATGGTGTGGATGGTCCATATCTAGTAAAAATATTAAGTTCTTACAAATTTCGAATTATTTTTTCTTTAAAATATATTGTTTTTCAGTCTTTCATATACATTTGATATATTATATATGAATTATATTATGTATAAAATATGCATAGTATATTATACATAATATCTACGATTGTTGAAAATATTTTATAATTTCAGTTTCTTTTGTCACGTCACAAATGGACAACATATAAAATCTGAGTTCAGAAGTTCCAATTTTGAACTGTTAGAATTAGTGAAATTAGTGAACTGATATTACTGTCTATTCTCAAACTTAAAGGTAAAAACATTGTCTATATTGTTTCAATAATTATTTACAGTATTTTTTTTCTTAACTGATTTATTTGAGGATTTTTAAATTTTATATTTTATATATTCATAACTCACTTAAAAATTAAGATGTTGTTCAATGCTTACAAGAGAACAAAGGTAATGTTCTTACATTAATGTTTTATAATTGGTCAATTCACTCTAATATTAAAGCTAACAATACAATATTAGAAAATAGAAATTCAGAACTCAAATATGATATTTTGTTCTTTTGTGACTTTATGTGAACTTTCTGTACATTTTGGTATGGTTATGCATTAGTAAGATGAAGATAAGTAGTCAGATAGATAACCCACAGTCTTCTTAAATTAAAACAAATATTGTTTGGAGAAGGATATAATATTATATATTTTTATAAAACTGATCTGCGTATTAATTTTAATTGTATAACTATGAAAAGAATAACACCAAAATAAATCTAAAAACTAGAATTTATATAAATATGCTGAAAATCTAGTTAAAGGTAAAAAAACAAAAAGCAAATAATAATAATAGTATGTAATCAATATATTCTTATTTATGGAGCATATTACTTTAAGATGTTTATATTAATATGGCATCTAATCCTTTTGCCCTAAAAAAAACAATACCTACATTATTTCACCATAAGTATGGTTTCACATAAATGGTAGGTATTTACCTATATTATGACTACCATATACCTAATATAAAGTGGACTTTCAGAGTTTTATATTAAAATTCTCTGCAGGCCTAATCGCTAAATATAACTTCAATAATGTAGGTAACTGTGTTGTTTTTAAGTATCTCTAAATGATTAATGCAGCTCCAAAGTCATTAAAAAAAATAGAGTATAAATTTATGATGAACTAACAGTATCTAACTAATGTGTATGTAGAGCAGTGTAGTGGACTTTTCTTCATGTGGGTTTGTTTATTTTAAATCGATTTTTCTCTTGCCTAACGGTTAAATGCATGACCCTCAATATTATACTTTTTTATATCACTTGAGAAACTTTTAAATCCTTCATTAGGCACGCCCCGAAATTAAAGTCTGCTCGTGTACATTACGAGTTGTGACTTGTCAATTACCAGTGGCGTATTTGAGAGGCTATAGGAGCAACCCCCAAGAGTTTTCTTACAAATCATATTTTACGTTGTTTTTTATAAGTCTCTTTATTTTATTACGTCATAAATAATAATTGATATTTTTATTTTTTTAATATTTGATTATACCAAATTGGCGTGCTCCCCGATGAAGGCGTGACAACATTTCAGGGGAGGCTTGAACATTTTTATTTATGACGTATTTACTATAATATATATTATATCCTATATTAATCTTATAATGGTGAGGGGGGTGTAACTTCATACATTATTATGAAAAGGAGTGGGGCATGGACCTCAAAAGGTTGATCACTCTTGCCCTATAATGTGTAAAAATTATTAATTACAATCCCTTATTTGCTTATTACAATATTATTTAATAGCATGTTGCATTATGCAGCTTTTTCACGTTCAAAAGGTTGTAATGTGTAATTATGTAAAGTATCAATTAATACAATTTAGACTTTAATTAATATTTGTTGGGCTGTATAGTATATACTAACAACTTTGAAACAATTATCTTGTTTTGCAATTTTGCAATTGGGAAATGCTTTAAATGCTTATTTTATCTACTTTGGTAATAATCGAGTATAAAGGTTAGGTTAACATTTTTCATTTCAGTTATGTATTACTCTCCTATGACATGCTGGCACACACTTGTTTGATGAAATGTCTTATTTTAAGTCACCTATAATACTAGTATTATCTTAAGAGGGCGTACTATAGGTACCGTACATGATGAATATGTCGTCCCCGTCATAGTCATAGTGTCCAACGTATATAACATAATATAATATGTTAAAATATGCATTCAAAAGTTCTAATGTTGCATTGTTGTTAGCTTAAATAATAAAAATTGACCTATTATGATACTTAATGGTAAGAACATTATCTGCGTTCTCTTGTAGGTGTTTTATGATATTTTAATTTTTGAGTTACAAGCATTTTTAAATATTATTATTTTACACTTATGATATAACTTGCTTAATATCTAAAATATCATAAAAATTCAATAATAGAACACGTCATGTATAATGTTCTTACCTTTAAGTTTCACAATAGGTCAATTATCTCTAATATTTAAATTTAAAGCTAACAAGACAATATTGGAGCGGCTGAACATACCTATATTTGGAATGTTATGCTTAATGTTAATGAAAGATGAAGATAAAACATTGTGCATAAGTTGCGACTTGTGGATTAATTATTCTAATTGCTTCGAATTTGCAATTAAATTGTTAATACATAATAGGTTAGGTTACTGAGAAACTTGGTTGAGATAAAAAAAAGGGACAATATCGTTTAGGAGCACTACACCCGCATGCATGCTCTCTGTCTAACATAGCGAATCGTGCTATGTTGATTCATGCTATTTGATCACTTTTAGAACTGTCAGTTTAAAAATTAGAGTGAATTGACCTCTCATACAATTTAAATTTAAGATTATTATATATTTAATTTATTATCTAGTGAATCTCATAGGTTTTTTTTAAATTTTTATTTGAAAGCGAGTTATGAGTATTTTAAAATGGTAGTCTCATAACTTGATTTAAAATTAAAATACAAAAAAAACCCTATAAGGTTCACCAGATAATATTTCTTCAAAATTTTATCAGGTACCAATTCACTCTAAGTTTTAAACTAAAAAAGCTAAACGTGATCGTACAATTTCCTATTCTATGCGTTTTTAAGACAGAGAGAACGTATGCGGGTGTGGCGCCTTCTTAACGGGTTTTTACTTTTTATTACTTAATATTTATAACCCTATCACATTGTCTGTTGATGATGTTATTGACTAATTGTCAAGCAAGAAAATAGAAATATAGATTTTGTTTTATTGTGTGCCTACTTTATACCTTCCTTACAGCCCCCCCCCCACCCCACTATATAGGTTAACTCTCAAATACACCCATGTCAATTCCTAATCTGAAATACCACAAAAGAAGAGTAGTGAAAGAATTAGTCGAGTAAAATATTTTCTAATAGAATATTATAGGTACGTTGGAATATTTATTTTTATTCGTAGTAAGTTACCGTGGTATAATATCAATAATGAAAACAAATTTAAATTCTGATCACTGATCAGAGCGTGGAGCGTATTGATTTTACAATAAGGTCTGTTATCTAGTGTATTTTTTTTGTTTATTATTTGCAGTGGTACTGTGGTAGGTTTATAAATTGCATTGTTCTGTATTTTGCGTATTCGGGTGTATTGTGTATATGATATTGTATTATGTTAGAATTCACTTAACTGATTTTTTTTTAACAAATACATTCGGAAAATATTCGATACGTGCCTGCGGGCGAATATATATTGCCATTTTATCTTTTGCAATATTATTTTCCTTGTGCACACAAACAGAGTGTAACCTATATTTTTAGTTTTTCATCCTTTAACTGATAAACTTTATTGCCAATTTATTGTAAGTAAATGATGTAAGAACCTACTTTAGAAAAAATAATTTTGGAATTTCTGAAAACATTTCACATTTTATAACAAGTGAAAGCTGCATCAAAGTCAATTTTTATAACTTTGTTATAATTTAAAAAATAGCATGGATTTAAAGATATTTCAGATTTTGATTTATTTATTATTTTGAAAATTTCAACCAATTTATCGGATTTTTCTTTAATAAAATTACCTTTTTTAATACAAAAGTTACATTTGATATGAACTCTAAAATCACAATTTTATTTTTTATCAAAAATATGTTGGTATTTAAATTACATTATGATGTACCTATTGTACACTTATGTTTTATAACTTGAGAGAGTCAATTGTTGTTATCGTTTTTTATGTCAGATCTTATTTTGATTTTATTTATTTATTTTTCTAAAAACATCATTTTCTTTATTTGGTACCTAGTACATATTATTTGTTGAGATTCTATTATTAAAAAAAAAATTAATATATTATAATATTATGTAGTTACTATAGTTTTTGTTTATAAATTGTCAGGTGTGGTAGTCTAATTATTATAACGATCTTTTAGATTCTGAGCGGAGTGAGGAAGCTAATGGTTTTACAATGTTGTTTATTTATTTATTTATTTTTATAACCTGTATACAAAATTTCTACCAGAAGGATTTCTTCGATTTCAACATTTAGTACCTTATATTTTAGAAAATTTAATCAAGCTGGTACTTTAAAGAGGTCATTTTTTGATTTTATCAATAGTTATTTAATGCCACGGTAAAAACCACCGAAAAATTACGAAAAACAGCTAAAAATTGGATTTTAATTTCTAATGCTTTGTTTATTACCATATAAAAAATAATAGTATTATAATATTAATTCAACTATTACATGGTATAATAATTAATGACAATATAAAATATTCAGACTGACAAACCGTCTCCGCTCAGTATCATTTTGCTTATACAATGATGGAATATCATTGAATTCAAGCGTAATACAATCCATTATACAATGACCCACTTGTAACCTACTGTACATCAGAGCGACATCAACTTACCTGGTTTTTAACATATTATACTATAGTATATATTTTGATTTTAGAACAATTATTATTTTATCTGTTTTAAAAAGTATTTGTTGAAAATTGAAATAGTTATTATAACCATTATTATTACATGTGTTTTACTTTGTGAACCTCAAGTCTGTGTAACAATACATATATGTATACTGTATAGGTAGGTACCTACATAAATATTATAAATATCCGTAGGCCGTCAAGGACTAACTTCTAACTCCTTTTTATTATTTATATAAACAATATTTAAACCTCACAAACTTTTTATAAAATAATAATAATATATTTAAGTATTTTCACTTATTTTAAATTACTGTAATGATTTTAATAAAAATCAAAAGTACCTAATAAGTACATTTTCTTTTTAAAACAAATTGTAATAATATAAAATCAAGGGTAAGTAAAGGGATAGGTAAAGGGTTGGTACTGAACAAAATATTTTAATTTTTTAGTCATTGCCTTTTTAACGTATAATCAACTGCATTTTTATTATTTTCTTTAATTTAAATGTCTGTTTAATATTAATACATTAAATATTTATTACAATTTCCGAACAGTTTCGATTATAAAAACCTCAAATTGAGTGATTTGTCAATGAATAGCATTTCATGAGAGTTATTAAATACTATAGGTATATTTTCTTTTGATTTTAAATGTAAGCATCGTTAACTATCTCGATCAATGCTCAATGAGTATAGTTTGAAATTTTTTTTTTAATTGGTTTGTAATTATAATATATAGTCGTATATTATACTGGGGGGATGTGGTTTTAAAGCAAAGTTTTTGAAACGATAATTTTTATTCAATTATGTTATGTAATAATATAATTGAGGTGAATTTTGTTCCGTATGATTTACCTTTCTGACACCTTTCTAGAAACAAGGTTTTGAATAATATATTTTCCTAATAACAAATGATTCCCTTAATTACATTTCGATTAAAATATACTCCAACGTTGTCAAATTTATATTTAGGCAGGTACCTATACAGTTTTCAAGCTAACACAATCATGTGTTAAATTACTTGTTTTTGCTATCAAAATCTTACAATGGTTTAAGATTGAAAATTGATGAATTTCATTCGATAATCAGTCTCATAATACTGTAATTAAACATAAATAATTAAAAAAAAAAAATCTAATTTAATTAATATATGGAAAATGGTTAGTAGTAGAGATCCAATTACTGTGTGTAATATATTAAGTGGTAACTCATCAAAAATATTTTTCTTGAAATGTATAAATTCTTTTGGATCATCTATGTCAATTGAAGGTAAAAACATCAAAATATTATTTTAAATTTTCTATCTAATATGAAATATCTATTATAAGTGTTCATAGATGTTTGAATCATTACATTAGAATCAAAAGATCCATTTTTTATGGATACGTCTTGAGATCGAACACATTTTTGTCTATGTTTCAACTTAAATTGCCATTAATATTTGTAAAGCTACATGTTTTGGTGGGTGAGCAGTACACAATTGGCTGTTGTACGGTTTTTTATGAGCATTCTGTACAGCGTGTTGTTCTTTAGATTTATTTTATTTTATTAGTTATATGCTTTTATGCCATTGTAAAGTTCGTAAAATTTGGCAACATCATGTGACCAACATTCACATAACAATAAAATTAATTTAACGCTCAGAATCATGTAACGAAAAAAGTACTGCTGATAAGCAGCGTTCGCAATCGTACCTATATTGTTTCCTTTAATTT
This sequence comes from Macrosiphum rosae, assembly GCA_016617965.1. Taxonomy (NCBI): domain Eukaryota; kingdom Metazoa; phylum Arthropoda; class Insecta; order Hemiptera; family Aphididae; genus Macrosiphum; species Macrosiphum rosae. Next base: position 15,108 of record WHPZ01566567.1, read on the forward strand.
ATAACAATTTGTTACTAAAATCAATTACCTGGCAGTAATCGCGATAAATTACACACATTATATATTATATGACACCGAATTTAAATGTTTAAGCAAATATTTAAAGTAGAATAACAATTATATTGTAACCATACGAAGGCAAAATAAACCGTGATAGAGCTTATAATAAATTTAAATCACCTACTTACTTTGTATACATCATAATAGTTATATGAATTGATCAAATATCAATAGTGCATTATCAGTTGCATCAACTTCAAAGGTTGGTTGGGTACAATTAGGTCAGGCAATTTTTAATTTAAATGACAGTTCGTTCACAAAGTAATAATTCTAATAATTCTGAACATTGAAACGAACTTTCTTTGCATGTACGTATGACAGTGTGGTGGACAATCAGCATGTTAAATACACTGATTCGGTTATGATGTATTTGGGATAGGCCACTAATTAAGTAGACGTATGAACTTTTCCGTTAGAAATTGAAAACAGTTTTAGAAAAAATTATGTTAGATTAATATATATTAAACTTTAATTATTATAAGATGTAAAGATAATTAAATTTTATATTTCTAGGTAAAATTTTGGAACATGACTTTATTGGGTTAATATTCATTACTTATTTCTTTGTTGTTTGAAATAAATGTTTGAAAAAAAACTATGAGTGTTATAAATGACAATAATGCCGATCCTAACGGGGTGTCAAATAACAATAATAGCAGCAATGCCACCACAAACACCAATAACAATAATACCACAAACAACAACACAAATAATAACAATCCGGCGAACAATAATCAAACCAAACAGGTAACGAAAAGACCTATTCGAAGACCAGGAAAACAGCTCCCCGACAGACCACAAAGAGCGTTATGCTGCCTAACTCTCAAAAATCCTCTACGGAAATTATGTATTGGTGTCATCGAATGGAAGTATCCTTTTTATTCAGTACTAAATAATTATAGAGTAATACAAATTTTATTAATATAATAATATCTCAAAAAGCTTATTAAAATATCACTAGGTATATTTTAAAATCTTCATTTAGAAACTCAGAGTAAATTAAATATTACAATTTGGTGAAATATTGTCAGATTATTTAACGTTTTTAAGACTTTGTACCAAAATATACTTAAAGAAAAACTTTTTTATAGTTGATAACAAATAGATCATCTAATATCAAACAATATACATTTTCAATATTTTTCTAAAATATTTAAAAAGGAACAGGTTTCTTAATAATTATATAAGCAATCTATAATATTGAAATTAATTTTATTGTAAGTTATAATTAAATAATATTGTGTGCAATTAATATTTAATACAGCCCTACAAAAATGATTTATTTATCAATTCGTATTGTATAAGTCTATAGTTTGGAAAATTGTATATTATATTATACAAGGAACTCTAATATAAAATGTAATTGACTATTCCCTATGTAATAATAATTATTTAAATATATTATTATTTGATGTAGATTAAAAATTAAAATATTCTAAAAAAAAACTATTTTTAAAAAAATATATGATTATAATTTATACTCATAATGTTTTTCCTTAACAAATATATTTAGACCATTTGAATATTTAATTCTAATGACAATTTTTGCTAATTGCGTCGCTCTTGCAGTATATACACCATATCCATGCAACGATTCAAACACAGTGAATGGTTATTTAGTAAGTATAACAAATCTGTATTTTTAAATTGACTTATACCAAACACAAATCATGTTTTAATATTATAAACATTACTAATTTTAGGATAGAATTGAACGCGTGTTTTTAGTTATATTCACTGTAGAATGTATAATGAAGATTGTAGCATACGGGTTTGTTGCCCATCCAGGTGCATATCTAAGAAACGGCTGGAATTTCTTGGATTTCACAATTGTACTGATGGGGTAACTTGGAAATGACTAATATATTTTATAATTTAATAAAATATTTCATTATTATTTTTCAGAGGTATCAGTATAATCAACGGATTTGATGTAAAGGCGTTGCGTGCCTTTCGAGTCTTACGACCACTGAGATTAGTTTCGGGTGTTCCGAGTAAGCATTTTATCTTAACACCTAACTACATAATATATACAGGGTGATTTAAATGGATGTACAAATATTTTTTATCCTTATAATTTATAAGTTTTTACAAATGATAATTCAAACTTGACCAACTTGACTAATTATATTGTATAAATGTATTTCGGACACTGGTAGAATAAAATAGACGTATAGAACATTAAAAAAATATGCTTTTTCAAGGTCTTATAGTTACGCCCACCTACCTTTATTATGAATCAGAAATTATATTAAACTCACGCTAAAAGTATGTGCAAGTTCTCATAAATATTATAAAAAAAAAAAATCTTATGAATAAATATTAGTATAGAATTAGTATGCATATAATGTTTAAATAGGATACAGATGTTAAGTATCTATATTTGATAAATTCGAGAACAGTTTTTGACAAGACGATATAAACTTTTTTCTTTGAACCTCATGTCAAATAAATAATAAATTACATGACATTGGACATGAATTTTAATATTTTCCTAATGTAAAACCCAAGTAAAAAGTGCATTTTAAAGTCCGTCTAAAAACGAATTTTACATCATATGATACAAACTCGGGTTCAATTCAAACCTAACCTATTATATAATACTACAGTTAATACGTAATTTTTTTTTTTAATTCTTCAAATTACATAATATATTTTTAAATTATAGACAAACAACGCCAAACTTTAACACAATACAATAAATACAAACTAGTCTTTGTGATAATTTAAATTTTCACGAACCGCAATACAAACAATCTACAACTTTATTAACTACCTATCAAAATTTATAATTATTCATACGTATTCTGTTAAAGATGGTGAATACATCAAATATGAAATAATATTATTAATAAGTATACAGTTTAATGAATAAAATATTATGTTTAATATTTAATAATATGTTAAAATATTATTGATACTTATTAATTGTTAATTTACAGGTTTGCAAGTTGTATTGAATTCAATTTTACGGGCCATGGTACCTTTATTACATATCGCGCTTTTAGTTATATTTGTTATCATCATATATGCAATTATTGGATTAGAGCTATTCTCTGGGACTTTGCATACCACTTGCTATGATAACGACACAAGTAAATATTGTTTTATAATTTAAAAACTTGATTGTCTTTAATTTGCTTTATCATGTAACTAATTGAGTAGGTAATTTGATTCTAGTATGTTACTGTATTAGGTAGGTAAAATGTTGATAATAATATTCCGTATATACGTATATTATGTATTATGTGCTTAATTTTTATTTATAAAAAAATAATTGCTAATTCATTTAACTTATTTTACATTTCTTGTTGATTAAATTCCCTGTAACGAAAATAGGAAGGGAGGCACTTGAAGGACAAACACTTCAAAGTCCCCTAAAATATTGTTGGCAGATATAAATAAACTTTTAGTTTAATGAACACTGCTACTGACGATCCAATAAAGTAATATTAATAAAAAAAATCATATTTCATATATTTTCTATGATAACACGAAACTCGATATTAAGATAGGTACTTTTGATTACTTCCCATATTACCATTCTACGCTATAACGCTGTATTAAATATCTACTCTTAAAAATTAATAAATAATAATGAAAAAAAAAAATGAGGTTAATACCAAAATAAGTCTATGTAATAATATAATATGGATGATTAAATATCAGAATTGGATACTATTATACTTTAGATAATAAGTACATATATCATAGTTCATAAATATCATATTTAATCCATTTAATCGGTATTATAATATAGGTTACTCAAACAAATATATATTGGTGCCAATTGGTACTTAATAATATAATATATTATATACCTATGAAATATTATATCTATCAATCAGTGACCAGTCACTTAGCAAGGGGATTTGGAGGATAAATTTCAACCCTTGGACTTTTTTTTTTAACTCTGAATTAGATCAAAAATAATTTTTTCTAACATTTATTAAATTAAAATTGAATTAAAACGTAGGCACTCCTAAAATATATTGGCAGTTTTAAATTATTTAAAAAAATGTAATACCTGAAATTCTAAATACAATTCTTCTCTGTATTACAGTGATGGACAGCCCTCATCCATGCGATGAAGGTAATTATGGAGATATTAGTGGTTTTAATTGCGCTACTCTCGAAGGGAATTACACCTGTCGTGGTCCTTGGGATGGACCAAATTGGGGAATAACCAACTTCGACAATTTTGGCTTGTCTATGTTAACCGTTTTCCAATGTATTACTCTTGAAGGATGGACGGACGTTTTATACAGTGTAAATATTATAAAATATATTATTATTTTACATGTATTACCTATTATTACTACACCGAAAAAAATAAAAATAGCCGGAACCACTAAAAGGATCTGGCTGAAATTTAGCATACAGATAGCTATTATGCAAAGGCGTCAGCTAAGAAAGGATTTTTGGAAATTCTTGGGAAAATAATTGGGATTGTAAGAATACAACAGTGGCGCCATATATTAAGAAAAATCTACTTTAAATATACAAAATTTTTTTAAAATACAAAACGTACGAACTTGATATTTGGAATAGTGGCTCCTCTAATGTTCTAGTCGTGCAATAAGAAATGATTTCCTGATATTCGCATTTTAAAGAGGTGGTCAAATAGGGGTTTTAAGATTCACGGTGGAAATTGAAACTTTTTTTTGTTTATTAATGGTTGCCTTTGGTTGCAGGTTATATATGCGAATTATGCCGATTTTTCTGTAAACACAAAAAATAAAATAAAATAAAATAATCCCCAGAATATATTAATATATAAATATTAATAATAGGTACTCCTAAAAATCCAGGATGATCAATTGATCAACTATGGCTTCAATACTATTTTAGGTATACTGTATAAACATTTTTTCAACTACTAAGCTATACTAATATAGGCTATATTTTATCACCCACCTCTCTGTGTCTGCAGTAGATTGCATACCTGATAATATACTGTTTGCTTAATAGAGTTTCACGGGCAACGCCACGCGTGATAGCTAAAAATTAAAATATAATATGAGTTTGCTCCTATATGAGAATTACACCCAAAAGTTCAGGGCTTAGCTGCCGAATCATTTATTCGGGTTTCAGGTTTCGGGAGCTGGATGTATTTGGGTGTTCAAACACCGGAATAAAAACTTTAAACAAACATTCAGGTTTTCAAAACCGCTATATTTCGGGTTAATACGGGTGTTGAGTAATGTGCAAAAAACATAGCTTTTGATGACCCCCCCCCCCAAAAAAAAAAAATGATTTACGCTTTGTTCAAATTTGTTGACACTATGTCTATATTTTGTATTCCTATTGGTTATATTTGGATTTATTTTATATACTAATAAAGTAATAAATCATATTATAGGTATATTAGGTATAATAAGATTTTATTGGATTTTATTTTAAGGAAAATTATTATTGAATTTACCTGTGATTGACTGTAAGATTGTTCCTGTTAATTTATTATTATTATTAAACAGCTAACTACAGAATCGAACTCACTAGAAAAAATTCATACCTACCAAATGATATATTACATGAAGAGTTTGTAAAAAACAAAATTATTGGGTTTCGGTTAATCCGAATGATTTATTCGGGTTTTGGTTAATACGGGTGTTTTGAAAACAGAATTATTCAGATTATATGGATTTCGGGTGTTTGATTTTTTAATGGTGTTTTGGGGTGTTAGGGGTAAGGCTCTGCAAAAGAAATTAATTAATCAATTTTTCATTTGGTTATTTAGCTAGTATATTATATATTATAATATTATGTTTTGATATGTAACTCAGTTTTATATATTTAGATTGAAGATGCTTTAGGAAGTTCATGGCAGTGGATATATTTTGTTTCCATGGTCATTTTAGGAGCTTTTTTCGTAATGAATCTTATTCTTGGTGTGTTAAGCGGGTATGTTTAACATTTCAAAATTAACACATAACCATAAATTTACATTATATTTTATAGACAACATAAGATCTAATTAAATCATAAGTAAATAATAATATTTAAATTAATGTTAACACATCTTAGAGAATTTTCCAAAGAAAGAGAAAAAGCAAAAGCTAGAGGAGATTTTCAAAAACTTCGTGAAAAGCAACAGCTTGAGGAAGACTTGAGGGGATATCTGGATTGGATAACACAAGCAGAAGATATTGAACCTGACGCAGATGATAAAGATGAGTCTTCTAATCAACAGGGTAAAATATTATTTTTAATTTCATAATTAGGGTTCGGATTTATATGTATTTATATAACCAAATTATGTATTTATATAACAAAAATATGTATATAAATATGTGCTAAAGAATTCAAAATATGTATTATAATCATCATTTGCTATCGATTTTTTACGAGCGTAGGTACAATACAAAATGTGACTGTCACTTTGTAAATGATCATTTGAATATTCAGAAACATATTTTATTGCTTTGCAAGTTTTAGACGATCGTACTTTTGGCATACCTATTGGTAATATGCATGTAAAATATAACGAAAAACGAGGCCACGAAACACACATTACGATGTCACATTAAAAACTACACACTCATCGCAGTGTTCGCTCGTTCGTGTTTAACGTGTTTAAAAATGTGGTAAAGTAATACATTACGATAAGATATCTGCTATTTCAATCGATAAAATCGTATCTAGAAATGATTGAAAAAATAACAGGTTGAGTGCCACTGTCGTTTAGCCAAGTCAAACATTCGTCTGGTGGACCTGAATTTATCACTTGCCGAAATTAGTTTATCATGTCGCAGAGAAAATATGTATTTACATATAAATCCGAGCCCTGTTCATAATATATGAATATTTTTTTTATACCTAGTTGATTTCTTAGACTGTTTTGTATATTTTAATTTATTTCCAATTAAAAAGTAGGTAGGCGTTTTAAGACAGTAAACTTAATTTTTTATGTACTACAATACAAGTTTCATGAAACATATTTCTGTTAAGATTTGTAAGTTTACTTGACGTTGGTTATTTGTCAGATAAACTTATATTATTGCAGTACTTACCTAATAGTGAAATTGGAATCCTGAATTTATGCGATATTTATATTTTATTCTAAATTTATAAATCGTGAATTCAAAGTCTTATATGTACTGTTATTATATATATCAAATAGATAATAATGCAAATGAAAACAAATCGACGAATGTGGAAAGGGATGAAGTCGACTCAAGTAAATCATGGTGGAAAAAGAAGCGAAAAGACTTTGACAAGTTTCGTATATAGTTTTATAGATTGATCTTTATTAATCAAACTTAAAAATGAAGTTTTTATCATTAATTTATAATTAATTTATTATTATTATTTATAGGATTAATCGCAGAGCTAGACGGGCTTGTCGTAAAGCTGTAAAATCACAAGCATTTTATTGGTTAATTATTATTTTAGTGTTCTTAAACACTGGCGTCTTAGCAACGGAACATTATAAGCAACCAGCATGGTTAGATGATTTTCAAGGTATGTAAACTTAACATATCTGATATTGCCTATATATATTATCAAACAGTTTTGTTTTAAGATGTATTAAAATGTTTTTTTTTACTTGTAGAAATTACAAACGTCTTCTTCATTACTCTTTTCACATTAGAGATGTTACTAAAAATGTATAGTCTCGGAATACAGGTAAGAATATTTTATTTATATATTTTGGGATGTACCTACTCAATTTCAACCAAAATTGACCCTAAATATATGCATGATTTGCAATTTGCACCAAAATTCTAATCGATTATGCTTTCGATAGTACTAACGGACAAGTTTCAATAGTAGACTAGTAGAGTATAATATATTGAGATATGAGAAGCTAAAGACACAGAATATTTTGTTCATAAATTCTTACCAGTAACTGATTAAATAGATTATGTATAACTTGTATAAGTATAAATATAAATTATAGCGAGATCGTGATTATAAGTATATTAAGTTGACGAAGTACTAAAACCGTGGTCTCTAAAATAGTACTTTATTTTATAAGAAAATCATTTTTGTAAATTACTGTTACAACTATTTTTAAATAGCCATCATGATTTCTTTGACAAGATATATAAATTGAAAAATTAGTAAAACGGCATACATTTTAAATTTTAAAACCATTAAAACACGTCTTAATCTTTTGACAAAATAATATGCATAATATTTCATATAGCATGGACTAAAAAAAATTGTATAAGAAAAAAATTTGTTATTATTACATTGAGGACATTATAATAACAGTATTAATAAAAATAATTCAAAATATATACTTAAATAATATAAAAATGTATGAAAGTTTGAAAATATCAATTATCAAAAAGATAGATTTTATAAAACAGCTATGAGGCCAGACATGTTGCATAGATCGGAATGTTGGGCAGTAGACAATACAACAGAACAGAGGGTGAATGTAGCAGAGATGATAATGTTTAGATGGATATGTGGAGTGACTAGGAAGGATATAATAAGGTACAAATTAATTAGTGGTAGTTATAGCAATAGAGTGGCATCAATTGTAGACAAAATAAGGGAGAATAGGTTGAGATGGTTCGGTCATGTAACGAAGAGAGATGACTCAGCTGGAAGCGAGAGTGGTTATGGAAATGAATGTAGAAGAAATGAGAGGGAAGTGAAGACCGAAGAAGAGATGGATAAACAGAATAGAGAATGACGTGAAAATAGGTGGTGTAAGTAAATAAGATTTGAGGAACAGAGCCCAATGAAATTGTGGGACAAGGATTTCCGATTCCATATGATTCGGAGCAATGGGAAAAACAAAACTTTGTGAATAATAAGAAATTATTTTAAATAATATAATAATATTTTAATTGTGAAAACATGAAAACCTTAACAAATTATTCTATTATTTTTAGGGATATTTTGTTTCGCTTTTTAATCGTTTTGACTGTTTTGTTGTCATCGGAAGTATAACCGAAACGATTTTAACGCGAACGGAATTAATGTTACCACTTGGAGTATCAGTGTTACGTTGTGTACGGCTACTCAGGGTTTTTAAAGTTACAAAGTAATAATTTATTATACGATAACGTGAATATTTAATAATTCAATATTAATTTATTCAAAAGGTACTGGAGGTCGCTTTCAAATTTAGTGGCCTCGTTGCTCAATTCGATACAATCCATTGCTTCTTTGCTGCTTCTACTGTTCCTTTTCATCGTAATATTTGCATTATTAGGGATGCAAGTATTTGGTGGAAAATTTAACTTTGACGCCACAGATTATAAACCACGTAGTAATTTTGATACGTTTTGGCAAAGTTTACTTACCGTATTTCAGGTAAGTAATTAATAATTATGTTCATCCCTTATGCATAATGAGCTTTAATACACTTACGATCCACATAGTTTATGAACACTTATGTGCATAATACAACACTACTTAATTAAACATTAACTAAAATACGTATTTCCTCAATTTCCACACATTATACATTATACAGACTACAGTTATACGTTCGGTCATGAAAAATGTACAAACATTTTCAAAGTGAACTGGTGTATATAGTATGATAATTAATACAAGCTACAATAACGTGGTTTTTGAAAGTGTAGTAAATTTACCTACATAAAACAAAATACAAATAATTTGTTTTCGAGAAATCCCGATTTTATTTACTTATTGATTATGAATATTGATTCAATAGGTCTATATAGATTAGATTTAAATATAGATTTAGGAACCTATATCCTATAATTTATTAACTATTTAAGATCTATTTACAATAGATTAATACAAATATTTAATCTCAAGAACTTAGGATATTTTAATGACTCTTACTTGCCATACGTCATAACTAGGGATGAGAAGTTATAGGAGCTAAAATAGACAAAATATGCATGCAAATATGCAAGGAAAAATTATGATATATGCATAAAAAATTTTAAAAAATGCAAAAAATATATTATAATATGCAATTTTTTCCATAAATAAAAACATGTTTAAAATAAATTAATATAAATAATATTCCATTAAATTTGTTTCTATTAAAATATAAATAATTTTTAACTGAGTGATAAAATAATTAATATAAAAATAAATATATAATATAAAAATCAATATAAAAATGATTGGTAAGTGTATTGAATATTGATTATATATTGATAGTCAGGTGATTTAATCTAAAAAAATAAAAATGCAATTTTATAAATTATAAGTTTTGTAATATACTAATATATTTGTTAATAATTTTTCAAACCTGTAAATTTGTTGCATTGAACCACCAAAGTTTTTTTAATATTTTCGACATCCAATCTCCGACGATTATCCGAAAGAATATTTTTGTATCGTGAAAAACTTCTTTCCACATCAGCTGATGTTATGGGGGCATACTTGAAGTAAATAAGATCATTTCCGGTTAAGTCTTCTGGCAATTCGTCCATAGAGGTGATTTCTCCATTTAAAATTTTTGAAATATTTCGTAAAATACTGAATCCATTATTTTTTTCCAAAACATTATTTAGTTTTCGGTTTATTGCGTCGCCTACTTCACCAACTACGTCATTTAATTTATTTTGCACCGATTTAACGACAGATATTGAATCAATCAATGAAATATCCTGTCGTTCAAGTTGCGTGATTGTTGATGTTAAAAAACCATAATTTGAATGAATAAAAACCAAGTTAGCTTCTATAGAATTTTCACTTAAAATTTGTTTAGCTTCTTTAATAGAAACCGCATCATTTGAATCTAATTTTTGCAATACACCATGTATTTCTTTAAAATGTTGGCAGTAGTATGAAGCAGCATTGATCCATGTTCCCCAACGCGTAAGTATGGGTTCCGGTGGAAGCGGAATACCCGGAGCTTCGGTTTTAAATAAGATTGTGCGAGATGGAGCTTTTAAAAACACTTGTTTCACTCTAGATATTAACTTGTCTACACGAGGAAATTTACCTCGAATTTCTTCTGCAACTCTGTGTATACCGTGTGCCAAACAAGTGACATGCACCATTTTCGAATATAATGCTTTTATTGCTGTACCAGCTTTTTTCATGTATGGAGCGGCGTCACTCAGAAATAAAAGCACGTTATTGTGTTGTATACCGTCTGGCCACAAAAGGAACATAGAATTATCAAAGAGCTTTGCTATTGTTGAAAAGTTAACTTTTTCCAAAACTTCAGTTGTTAATAAAAATATTTCACCTGGCCCATCAATTAACAATGTTCCAACAATAACGTTGGCAATGAATCTACCTTCTACATCAGTAGTTTCATCTATAGAAACCCAAATTTTTTTGTCAGAGATATGTTTTCTAATATTATTCATTGTTTCATTGTAACAATCAGTCACATACGTTTTTCGTAAGGCAGATTCACTTGGAACATCATTAAGTGTATATTTTTCTAAAAATGATCGAAATTCAATATTGGTGATTTTATGTAAAGGTATATTAGCACATACCATAGCTTTACATAAATCTTTTGAAAAATGCGATTTTTTTGAATTACTTGATGTACTTGGTGTGAATAATTGTTGAGTTTGAAAATTTTGTTTACGGTTCAGCATTCGCTCATGTTTGGATGTTTTTAAATGCTGCGTAACGGTAAATCTTTTGTCAGAGTTAACTTTAACAGAGCAAATTTTACAAAATAAAATGTCACCATCTGTAGAAAAAACTTGTTCACCAAATTCT